>MKEJ01050635.1:0-17831 GCA_001753735.1 Embelia ribes | reverse complement strand
ACAGGTCACACATGCATTTGGATATTAATTCTGAGGGCTCTAAAGACCTAATACAATTGTAAGATTATTTTTAAATATTCAACTTTGTTTTATTTTGATATTTCAATTAAAATATATTTAACGGCTTACTTGCCGACAATGAAGACATTAAACCGCTTCTTGCCCCACCATCCACAAACCTGCGACTTGGAAGGGCCGGCAGCATCATGATTGGACCCAGAAGCCAACCAATGACGTACCAATAGGCGTTGCATGGGCTCCGACGGTATCAACACCAGCGGTAGTAGTGATATTGTTCGGTAGGAACGTGTCCAACTCAAAAAACGTTGGAAAGGGTGTATCATTCAATCTATCCAAATCGAAATTGTCATGGGGCAAGGGGACGTAAGATTCAGAACTTTTGGTTTGGCGGCCCCGAAAATCCCTACTGGACCGGTGCGAATATCTACCACGAGGCATCTACATTATATTAAATTTTAAGTTCAAATTTCAATTTTGAAATTCTTACAACTTTAATTTTTTTTTAATTGTAATGATTAATTAATTAACTATGCATACATTATAGTACATTTTTCTAATTTACTATGTATACATTATATTTGAAGTTTTACAAGAAAGCCATCTTAACCACCTTTAGCTTACATTTTTACTTGAGGATTTTGCATCCCATTGTTGCGTTACTTTTTGTAGGGTTAGATACTCATCTTCCCTTCTTGTTATGTTTTATGCAACTTTTGGCAGGTAATAATAGCAAGTGTTTGAGGATAATATGGCTCAACAAAAAAATTACATTTACCATAAAGATATAAAATAAATATTATCATGTTAGGGACGCACTAACTTTGGGTGTTGGTGCCTTAGTTCAAGGCACTCGCGTAAGCAATGCCTTAGCAGTGTCATTTGTCTTGACACATATGAGACGCTTTGTCCTTGTCCTCTGTCACAAGAGAACACAAGAGCAAGAGCCAAAAAAAAAAAAAAAAAGACTAGCAACAGTTAAAATTCATTTAAACGTGTGCTAGAACAGCAGCTTTATTTAAAATCAACTTGTATATCAATGATTATATATACACGCACGTATAGATAAATAGATACAGAGGGGTAGAGAAAAATGTGCACACTGGAGAAAAGAGGAAACGTCTTCATCCTCACCCTCATCGGCGACGGCGAGCACCGTCTCAACCCCACCCTAATCCACTCACTCCGCTCCTCTCTTCACCAAGTCCGCTCCCAATCCGGCGCCGGCGGAGTCCTAGTCACCACCGCCACCGGCAAGTTCTTCTCCAACGGCTACGACATCCCCTGGGCCAAATCCGCCGGATCCGGTCCCGCCACGCTGGACCGGATCCGGCTCATGTCTCGCGGCCTCCAGTCGCTCGTGACGGAGTTGATTGAGCTGCCGGTGCCGACCATTGCCGCCGTCACTGGGCATGCTTCGGCGGCAGGGATGGTGTTGGCGCTGAGTCATGATTACGTGGTGATGAGGAAGGAGAGAGGGTTTATGTACATGAGCGAGCTCGACATCGGGTTCCCCATTCCGGCCTGGTTCGTGGCTGTGCTCCGGGCCAAGGTGATTATTTATTATTAATTGGAATTTCAGAGATTGATGGTAAGTACTTCTCTGTTGGAAATGGTTGATTTGGAAAAAATTAAATTAGGAAGAAATCACAGAATTTGAGAGCATTCCCATCAGTGTTTCTAAAATAGGGGATTTTCCTCATTTGATTTCTCAAATCATGGGAGATAAATATTGAACTAGACCTTGAAAATATAGGGAAATGACTAGGGGCAATATTGTTAATATTCGAATCAATAATGCAAACTCCAGCCAGTAAAACATTTTAGTATTTATCAAAAATAAAAGTAGCTTTATAAAAAGCATTTAAACATTATTTCCTTTTCTTTTTTAAGAATTACCTAATAGTTAGCAAATCTATTGAAAGTGAATTTTCAATATGGATTTAGAATAAAAAAGTTTTCATATCGAACACAGGTTTCTTGGAAACGGGTTTTGTAGCCGTCTGAGAGTTTCCTTATAACTAAGTACTATGATTTACCAAACCAATAGGGCTAATGCATTTTGTTATGAGATAATAGCAAATACGATTGTATTTGTACATTCAATGATTATAATAAATGTGCTATTTGTTAAATATAATTTAAGGTGATTTACGGGAAACTTTGCTTCCCTCGTATTTGAATGATGTCTAAAATGAAATTCGGCAACACCAGATTAAATCACCAGCGGATGTGCGCAATGTGGCTTTGGCAGCGAAGAAGCTGAACGCTGAGGTGGCTGTTGGAATGGGCATCGTCGATGTGGCACACGAAGGTGTTGAGGGGACGGTTGAGGGTGCATTGAAGTTGGGGGAGGCGTTGGTTAAAAAGAATTGGGATGGCCACGTGTATGCTGAGATTCGGAAGGTCTTGAAAGCTGACGTGTTGAATGCTGTTCGAGATGATGAGACTGTGGAAGATCCGAATAATGCTACCAAGTATGTCTCGCGACTTTGAGCCCCATCCAAGACATCGCATATGTCCATTTTGGATGCACGTATGTTTCTTGTACTTGTATTTACTTAATTTATGTAATATTGTGACGTCAATTTCACCGAATACCGTACCATTTGAATAAAACACTATGGTCACTTACACTTCGTTTTACCCAAACATGACCTTGATCAAGTGGGGGATTTCGGGGACCTGAGATCAAGATCTAAAATGTTGTATGCGTTCAAAGTTAACGAGTGCTCTGAAAACTGTTGTTAAACGGAAGTTTGCGTCCCATTGGTGTTGAACAATTCGGCAATAAACTATATATGGTTTCCTTTCATCATCGTTTTTGTTCCAAATAGGCAATGACCACAAGACTGACAAACTGACACTGGACCTTTATGCGATGCAAATCTAGCAAGGATTTTAATAGAATTGTAGTGTCATACCGAGTATTATAATTTCATATGTATATGCTAATGCATATATGTACCCCCTTGTCAAATTAGGGGTCGCGGCCCATCCTTAGCTGAACAACTTTCAATATTTCTGTTTGTATCTACTGCTAGATCCTTGAGGGAAGCTAAACTTGATAAAACACATTCGAGCATAGGTCCCAATTGTCCAAATGATTAAACACATTGCAGCAATAGCTCCCGATTGTTTGTAAGATAGTATTTGTTTAAGGGTGACTTCGTTAGAATGGGCGGTTATGTACTGAAACTGCTCGGTTTTTAAGTGGACGAACTAAGAAGCTATGCTGAATCATGGAAATGAGATGCAGTACACGGCGTGGCAAATTCAAGCTTGTAGTTGTAGACCAAAAAGAGAGATTCAATTTGAATAATTAGACCATTGTCGATATTCGGTGTTTAGAAATGCTTTGCATACGTATCTGCAGCTAATATGTTCTCTATACGGTGCACAGAGAGTATGCTGTCGTGTTATAGATGGGCAGCTACAATGTACAACAATTATTTACTCTTTATAGTTTGCTTCTTCGAAAATCCGTTCTCTATTATTGACTTGCTCGGTAATAGAAATCCATTTGACATCTTTTTTGCATATACAAACATCCTTGTTAGAATCAAATCAGCAGGGAAAAATTAAGGAAACATGTCAGAAATCTCTACTCCAACCAACGATAATAATACAATGTGGAGATAACAAAAGTCGAGAGAATTCCAGAAGATCAGAGATTTATGCTTTGTGTGGTGTAACGATTCATCATAATAAAATTGCGACTAGCGTCTCGGGTCTATTAAAAAACAGATTTGGATTCGAGCTCATGATAAACTTCGGTTGGATTTGATGGATATTTATGGCCCTTTCATGTTTGCTTATTTGCTTGCACTTGTGTCAACTGCCAAGTGAGTACATGTTCAAGTGTGAGCCCTCTCACTCATATGTGTGTGTATATATATATAGAGAGAGATATACATACGATAATTTATCTCACGGTGTCGCTCATTAGCTTGAACTTGCGAGTTCAAGTACAAACTCTGTTCTATCTTGCTCTCTCTCTCTGCCTACAGCTTGTGATTTATCAAAACAAATAAATGATTAACGATGAAGCGAGTTAAGGCCCGAATGGCTTTCTGGTCTAAGACAGCTAATGTTGGGAGTGTTTGGACCCGAATACTTCGTACCTGTTAATTTCTCTATTTGCTTTTGCTGTTCGTCTTGCAACTTAATAGTTTGGTCGTCTTATTATTATCTCTGTCTAGGCGATTGTTTATTACTAGTTGAGATATAAATGCATGGTCGGAGTACAACCTTTGTAATAAGTATTAATAATGTATTAATTTGTCCCGTTCGAGTGTCTAGTTGTGTCTAATTTTAAAACGGTATATACGAAACGTTTACGTTCTTAGAGGTTTGTTAGTCGGAAAAAAACCAATATGTTAGGCAACTAGTTTTTGTGCTTTAGCAAAAACAGGTTAGTTTGTTGAAAAAACATAAAACAGCTAATACATATAAAGGTAAAAAAAAGGTGAAGTCGTGATAGTTTTTAGCCATGAATAGTAGTTTCATTTTAGAACAAAAATCCTCAAAAGAAAGTTCTTAAAACGAAAGTTTTGTTTTGTTTTCTATTTCATTTAACTTCAATGGTGTTTTGGGCCTTATTTTTCTGTTTTAGTGCTTGTGAGAAACATTAGTCCATTTACCGAAAGGAGTTATATTTTACACCTATATTTTACATAACACCACATATTTTCACATGTAGGAGAAAAAATATAGATACATAGGAAATAAAAATTAACATAAATTTTAAAAACTACTCCCTCCCTCCCTTCTCTGTGTTAACACTTGTGTGGTGTTGTACAGTAAATTTCTACGTATATCCATATCCATGTATAAAATCTCACAGTGAAATGGATCTGGTGGTAAAGACAATATTTCTCTATCTTATTTAAAGTCAACTTATAATTGTACTAAATTCAAATTCATATGACATTTTTCCAACCATTTTTAGCCTTTCAGTAAATCATCGACATTACACTGAACTTATTTAAGTTTCTCACCTTAATTACCCAATGTTTTGTTTTTAATTTATAGTAGAGAATATAATTTTTTTTATACAGTTAATTAATGCAGATATATATAAACAATCAAATCCCAATGCATGACATCTGTGAATAACAAGTGACCTACACATGTATGCAAACACATTTATTGTAAGAAAATATGTACTCCCTTAATTACGGTTTAATAAAATTTAGATTAATAATATACATACAAAATAGTTGTATCGATTGTACTGAAAAAATATATAAAACAAAATAAAATTTAAAATACCGATATACATAAAAAAAATATTGTACCGATTTTACGAAATTTTCATACAACTAGTTATATACATATTGGTTTAAAATTTATATTATAATATTTATAACATATGAATTCCCAAAAAAACATAAGATACTCCACTAATGGGTGGGAGTGTGTGACTAGGTCACACCCACAAAAAACATTAAAAAAACATTCAATATTTAATTAGTGGTTCCACCAATTAAAGTGTTTATTGCCAGCTAATACTCCTCATATGTATGTATGTATGTATGTATGTGTATAATCTGCCTATACGTACAGCTAAAACTCTCTCTATCTCTCTCTCTCTCTCTCTCTGCCGAAATTCAAGAAATTCCACATCTCAAATCCAAATTAAGTGCAAACATCTCTGTCTCTCTCTCACGCACACAACAGTTATTTAACAGTTCAAATGTACTTAGAGCTCAAATCTAGGTCTCAAACACACTCTTTATACATACATATGTAATTACAACAGAGCTGTATCTATATCTATCGATGTCGAGTAGCTATCGGTTGCAATTGGGGGCCGGAGGAGGTGGGGTCTACCGTCTGAGATCGTCGTCGCTGAAGAATCTGCCGGAGCCCCTCCGCCGCGCCGTCGCCGACTGCCTCTCCTCCGCCGCCCCCCAGTCTCTCCACGGCACCCCCTCCGGAGTTGCCTCGGAGGCCCTGAGGACTCTCCGGGTGCGAATTCGTCATTTTTTCTCGATTAATTTAGATCTTGGAGCAGCATTTTGTTATCTAGGGTTTCTTTTTAATGTGCAGTTTTGATTTTAATTTTTTATTGTGTTTTGTGTTTAGCTGTTTAGTTAAATTAATATGTCTTGAATTCTAAAATAGAGGCCCTTGTTTTAGGGGAGTATTGTAGCAAACCCCCAATTTTTACCCCTTATAAATTTAGGATAGAGAGCTATTCAGGGCACTGATGGGAGAGTGCTTTAATGCTCACAAGGAGAGATTTTTGTGAGAAAGGGTTGATGCCAATTTAGATTTTACGTTTGAGTAGAGGTGTTTTTTGGGTCTCTTTTTAAATTAATGTGAATTTGCTGACATGGAACTTCAATTAGCTGGTCATTCTGGAAACTTTATTTTGTAGCTTCTCAATAAATGCTCAAAATGAGAAATTTGTGACCTATGAATGAGGCAAATTTGTTTCGCAGCTTACTCTTTTTTGGGTTGCTTGTTTAAATTCTTGAAAACCTGCTACAGAGAAGATATCATGATGCTACCATACCAACCACCACCTGATCATGCCCCTGAGATTCTTAAGCCGGTGAGAGAACTCTGGGATCGACAGAGGAGAGGGAACGAATGAGAGTTGGTAAACTAGAATTAGTTGGTCATGTTGGAACTTTTCTGCTTCAAGATGAGAATTTTGTGGGCTATGATTTGATTGCTTGGTTTGGGATTAATTATTTAGTTTTATATGTTTAGCTGGTTAGTGGTTTCATTATTGAAAATGATAATTTTTTGAGTAATTGCTTTAAATTTATGTAAATTTGCTAGCTTGAGACTAGAATTATCGGGTCATTTGGGGAAATATATTCTGTATGTTTTTGACTAAGAAATGACATTGGCTGTTGAAATGTATAAGGCTTGCGCTTTTCCTCTTTCGGTTACAAAGATGTCGTTTTGTGTCTTGAAAATTGGTTATTATACTCTAAAGACGGTTGGTTCCGATTATTTGAAAGTTTGTGTGAAGCTAATTTTGTCCAGTTTCATTGCTTGTCTTAAATGTCCGTTAAATTGCTCAGAGTGTATAAGGCTCCCACTGGTCGTCTTTCATGTGCGAAGATGTCATTTACTAGTCTTGAATTGTGGGCTATTGGTCTATTTGGCAAATCAAGTTTGTGTATAGGGTTAGGCCAGCACTTGGCTAAAATTTATATTTCTTGATGCACCAATGCCACATGATGGAAGAGTGTTATGTTATTTTGCTGGAAAAGAGGAAGTGTTACCTTGTTAAGATTTTGATTATCAATTAGCTTCCAAGTAGATTTGCCAGCACTATTGAAGGTTGGTTTTACAGGGTTAAAACTAAAATCTTTTCTATTTTTGTAGAGTTGGTGTTTTCATGATACTTATCACACATGGTTGCCTGACCTTTGAGTACTGTCAGTGTTTCCTTTTAAAATATAGACTAGATTTCTCCAAAGTTATGTGAGTTTTGAAAATGGGGGGTCATGGCAACACATGTTCTATCACTTTCACTCCATTGTTCAGGAATGACCAAATAGAGAGTAGGAGGTGTTAAAAAATGTGTTTTTAGCACTCCCCTTTGGGAAAATACTCTGCTCATCGTATGATTTGGGGTGTCACCCATGTGCTTTTTAGGGAATTTGCTCCTGAAAATGAGTTATATATGCAGGTTGATGCCAAGTCAATGTATTAGTATTTTTTTGAAAGGTAACTTGCTATATTTATTGAGTTTCCCTTGTTTCAACATTGATGAAGTAACTATGATGGAGTTCTATGTAGTATTTTTGTTTCGGGCAAAAGGAGAATTAGGTGTTGAAATAAATCAATATATTTTTTTGCTATTTGGGATGGTGAATTACTTCCTAAAACATGGGATCTGAATCAAGTTGAGGTTTTTTTGGAATTTGAGATAATGATGCAAACTCAAGTACTCAATTGGATGAGATGCGCCACAGCTGTAGATGCAGTGATTTTAAGAGTACACCTTAACAATCAATCATTAGCAATGGCTCTAATTGGTGGTTTTGCTAGAATAGGTAATAACAAGATCACTGTTTTAGTAAATGATGTGGAGAAGGGTAGTGACATTTATCCAGAAGAAGCTTAGCAAACTCTTGAAATAGCAATAGCAAGGGTAAAGGACAACTAATTGAGACAAATGTAGCTCTCAGACGAGCAAGGATGCGAGTCGAAGTTATCACTGGTATTTCGTAACAAGTCTAGTTGGTATATTCGTAAAATTAAAAGGTGTTCTGTTTATCCGCCTTATATTTAATTTTCTATTGTCGATTGAATACAATCTGATGCAGTATTGAATTTGGAAGAACCGAAGAAGGATAGAAAAAAGGGTTCATTCTATATTAACCTTGTTTTTTCTTTATTGAATTGATTACATGATTCGATGCAATTTTTTCTCAAATTGGACGTCTTTCAATCCCAATTTCATTGAACTAGAAAAATAATTCATTGCAGTCAGAATTCATCTGTCATTGTGATTCAAATTGGACAACTATCAGTTTTTTCATTAGCAATGAGGATGTATAGACTCAAAATATGTCACGTGAATGATTCCATATGAGACTGGGATAATTAGTGTGGCTACTAAATCGTGTTGAATATGCTTCACCCGTACTCAACGCGATGGAGATATGTATCAAGTGATCGATTTGTGTCTGTCTCATTATTAGATTTGAAATATTTTGATGAAACACCATTTCATGTTTCACTGTGTACCACCTTGTTGATTAGTCCATCAAGAAACTCTTCATGCATTGCCTTTTTGGCATTTCTGGTATTGTTATTTGCGTGGCGTCGTTTTTCAGCTTTCTGGAATGATTTCATTCAATGGCATGCCAGTGAATAGTAATTCATACCTTTATATTTATTTATAATTGCAGAGTATGTTATCAAATATCATGTTTTTTATTTCCCAATGGCAGGACTATCTTGCGCTACATGCGGCAACTGACTTAGCTTACAGTGTCATCTTGGAACATACTCTGGCAGAGAAGGAGCGCAGGTGGGTTCCGTGCTAGGAATATTTGTTGGATTGGCATTCTGAATCCTGACACCACGTGGAATACATGGATATAGATGAATTCTACTTCATAGAATTTGCACTTACACATGATTTTCTCTCTAAGGCATTATATTTCCTTGTGCTTTATCGGAGTGTTTCTCATAGAAATTATTTGTGACAGCCCAGCTGTGGTTTCAAGATGTGTGGCAATTTTGAAACGGTACCTTCTGAGGTTAGTTCTTCTTTAGATATATATATGTATACATCTTCTCTACTCATGTTATTTATTTAACACTTGAATAGGAGGGATCTGCAGATACTTCTGCTTTTCTCTTTTATTTTATCTTCCTTTGGTAACCGTAGATATTTTTATATGTTCCTTAGCCTTCTTTATGTATAATGTGTTGCATAGATTTGCTATCTGTAAATCCAGTAAGAAACTTTCCGTATTGAATTCATGATACTTGAAACTTTCAAGTCAACTTAAAAGCTGTTGATCCTTGTTACTTGTTCATTATCTGGAGTGGCTGCTTGCTGCCTTATTGTACACACTATATTCAAAAGGCTGTCATATATGGTTTCTGCTTTATGTTTTTCCTTCCTGACAGGATATTTTTTTAAAAACTTATGGCAGATACAAACCTAGTGAGGATACACTTCAACAGATAGATCGGTTCTGTGTGAATATAATAGCAGAATGTGATGTTAACCCAAGTAGGAGATTGACATCACCGTCTCACCCTTCAAGTCAACAATCTGTAGCATCAACATCAACCAATTCTTTACCTGTGTCAAGTTTTGCATCATTGGCACTTGTAAAGTCTTTAAATTATGTCCGTTCTCTCGTAGCTCAACATTTACCAAAACGGTCTTTCCAGTCAGCAGCATTTGCTGGAGCTCCATCCACATCAAGGCAGTCACTTCCGACTTTGTCATCTTTGTTGAGCAAATCCTTCAATTCACAATTGAGCCCTGCAAATAATAAAGATTCAGAGAACAAAGATGCATCAGCTTTGGCTGTTTCAAGCTCACCAATTGCTGAAGAAGTTGAGGGAATGGATGATCTTGAGTTCATTGCCCTTGATGTCCTAAGATGGCGCTGGGTTAGGGATGAACAATCATTGTTGTTAACAACTGAAAGGTAATTGGTATCTTTTTGTCGCCATGGCATTCTTGGGTGGGATTGTTGCTATAACTCGCCGTTCCTTTTATTTGGTATATCATTATACAAAAAAAAAAAAGAGGTTTAATACATTGCATTTATTTATTTATTATTATTAATTTTTTTTTTTGGGGGGATGGGAATTTCACTATATGTTCGTATATTCCTTATAAAAAACATAAATGTGCAGCGATCATGTCCTAAATCCCCAAGACCCGAATGCACATAATTTCCTTGAAGTAGGTGCTGCGGCTCTTCTTGTTGGTGATATGGAAGCAAAAATTAAGGGCCAACCTTGGAAAATTTTTGGGACTGCTGATATGCCTTACCTTGATCAACTGCTGCAGCCTTCATTGCTCACTACTGTGACTAGTTCGGCTTCTGCTCGTGCACATTTGAGAGCAATAACTGCATCAAAACGCACTAAACCAGGCCCCAATCAGATATGGCATGTTTTTCAGACTCATTTTTGTTCATGTCATTGTCATACTTTTGTTTCGCTCTTTCATTATTCATGCACCTTTTGATTTGTTATTCATGATAAAATCATATTGTTGAACGTCTATTGGTGAGCACAATACACTAATGTATTAGTCTTAATGGATATGCTAACTCTTTGAGTGTATGATTTATCTTTGCCAGGGAAGATTCTCCAACAAATACATTCCGTACGCGCGCTCGACCACTTTTCCAGTACCGGCACTATAGGTACAACAGGATAAAGTTTGTGCTTTTCTTGTTTTCTGCAGATGGAGACGCATACATTGATTTCAAATGTTTGGATTTTAGTTAATTTAGACTCAGATTTCGAAATTGATGTCATTCCTTCTTGTTTTTTTTGTGTGGAGAATTTGCTTTTTTTCTTACTCTTTCTTTAGATTAATGTAGTTGACCTACTGCAGATCATGGATCACATTACTAATGTCCCGACCAATAAGTGTCTTGGAGGAGCTCATTATCAAATCCTGCGTCCTTTTTGGTGTTATAGAAAGAAAATGTTTCAACTGATTGTATATATAAATTTACTTTTTAAATCTGGTGACTTCCATGAGGTGCCCTTCTGGGAAATCTATGTAGGTTTAGTCGTCTTATTTTTGGTTTGGGTTTACAAATGTAATCAACCTACTATTGGCAGGTCTTGTGAAAATGCACTATTAACCTTTTCTGTTTAACTAGCTTTGGACTGTATTTGGTTGCTAGCTATTGAAATGGCAGCTTGTGTTGGCTTGTTATCAAATTTCGAAATGGGACTTTGTTTCCCTAGGCTGTCTCTGCTTTCTCCTCCTCACAAAATGGTCTTTCATTGACAGTGACCAGCAACCTTTGCGATTGAATCCAGAGGAGGTATTTGAGGTCTTAGCTGAAGTTTGCTCGGAGACACCTTCATATTCTAGAGTCTCGGAGACATCTTCATATTCTAATCTGATGTCTTCTTCGTCTAAGTTGAGTAACAACCCTGGAAAGCCATCAATTGACGTGGCCGTTAGTGTTCTTATCAAACTTGTAATTGACATGTAAGTTCAGATGTTCTATATGCTAGATTATTTGTGTAAAATGTCTATGCTCCCTCTTTTTCTCATATAAAGGTTGCCAATTGTGTGCTATGTAACTGTGTCTTATAGAAGCATTGATGTTGTAAAACACAATGGTATAAACAGTTGAGCATCTTGTAGAAGCTAATGGGCACATGGTAGAATTTCAACTTTAATGGCAAGGTAGGGTTTCTTGTTGGAACCACTCAGAGGATTATGTAGTCAAATTGCATATCACGTGTAAAATCATAACAAGGGGGCAGTTTTTTTGGTTGTACTGTAATTGATATTCGTCTTAGATGAGCAGCATCTGATAATAATGTATCTCAGGAGTCTATTTATTTTTGTATCTTTTTTGTATGTGGTTGTCAAAACTTGAACATGTTTTTTGTTTAAAATTTTGTTCCATAGGTATGTACTGGATCCCGGAACTGCTGCTCCTCTCACTCTCTCTATGCTTCAGGTGATGCAACCATTAATTTTTTTCGTTGTAATCAACAACTAGTTTTTGTTTTTAAAACTTTTCTCTATGGTATCCAAGCTTCTTATTTCTCTTGGAATCATCTTCCAGGAAATGCTTAGTTCTCAGAGATTGGCTTCAAGGTCTCGTGCTTTTGATTTAATATTGAACCTTGGTGTCCACGGTCATCTATTAGAGCCACTGAACCTTGATGTTCCCTCTACACTTGAAGAAGATTTCTCTCCAGAATCTTATTTCGACGATGATGCGCAACTTGCAACCATGGGAAGGAGAAAATCAGACCATTCCCAAAAGAATGGAAGTTCGGCAGCCACCAACAATTTTGAAACATGGATACTAGGCATATTATACGAAATACTTCTTCATCTCGTTCAGGTATACCTTGTCACTTGCTATGGTCTGATCTCACATATAAAGTATGGATATCATACCTTTAGTACCGGGACTCTTGGAATGCTGAAATAGGAGACACTTAGTTACCCTCTTAGGCTATTTTAATGAACGTGTTCGAAGTTACAGTACTGCCTAGAGGCTGGCCATTTAGAGAAAATGGATCTTTATCCTTTTAAGTCGTTTTTGTTTATTATTTATCTTGTCAATAGGGGTGTTCATGAAGCCACCCAAACCTCATGGACCAAATTTAACCGCAAGCAAACCAAACTGATTAACCAATGGCTTGATTTGGTTGACCAAGCACCCTACCAAACATGAGTTGTTTAGTTATCAGTTTTGGGATAAACCAAACTGCCGTAACTTAACCGAACTGTCAATATTTTAAGTCATAAAATAATAATATATGTTCAATTATATATACAGAAATAAGCTATAAAATAATAATATATATTCATATAAATGAACGAGTGCTGTTGGTGGATGGTACTTGCTATTTATTGCCTTTTTTAAAGCTATTTATTGTTGTTCTGTAGGTTTCGTTGTTTTTACTATTTAGACTTTTTTGGATTTTGGTATATTTTTAATTTAATTTCAAATCTTTATTAGCTTGCAATTGCTACTTTACGTGCCGAATTTGATTATGTGAAAAACTTGCTTAGAACATGCTACTTTTTATTGTTAGGAATGTTATTAAGTTACTAGTTATGATGTCGAGATAGTTCTTGTTTTCTAAGTGTTTGGTTGAACTTTAAACCGCCCAAACCGAACTGGCAGCTATTGGTTTGGTTTGGTTTGGTTTGGTTTTGCCTTTTGATTTTCTCTAAATTGAACCAAACCAATCTGCTCATTAGTTAGTGGTTTGGCTTTAATTTTCGTCCAAAACCGTCCAAACGAACAGCGAACACCCCTACTTGTCAAATGCAACTCTTACCCATTAATTTGTGATTTTCTTGTCAGTACCTTATATTTGTTTTCAAGTCTGCTTACCATTTCATTATTTCTTAGATTCAAGAGAAGGAGGAATCTGTTTGGGCTTCTGCCTTAAGCTGCTTGCTATATTTTGTATGTGATAGAGGAAAAATCAGGAGGAATAGATTAACTGGCCTTGACATAAGGGTATGGAATTTCTTGCCTACTATATATCTTTATTTCTTGTGCTTGGACAATTCAATGCTGCTTTACACTTGATGCTTCATACATGTGAAACCACTGGTTATGGTTATCATGAGGAGCAATTTTGGAGGAATCATATATATATAGGGATGACCTAGTGCACAAAACTCCCGCATTGCGAGGTCTGAGAGGATCTGATGTAAGCAATCTTACTCCTGTTTCCAGATAAGTTGTTTCCAACGGGAAAAACTTGCAACCCACAAGTCGCAAATTCACAATGGAGGCGGAATAACTCTAACTTATAGAAATTTAAGTTAGGGCTTTAAATGCCACCGATATCAATTTCAAAAGAGGCTGAACATGAAGCTACAACCATTACTTATCATGCTTCATTTTTAAGTGCACCTCATACTC
This sequence comes from Embelia ribes, assembly GCA_001753735.1. Classification (NCBI taxonomy): domain Eukaryota; kingdom Viridiplantae; phylum Streptophyta; class Magnoliopsida; order Ericales; family Primulaceae; genus Embelia; species Embelia ribes. Next base: position 3,711 of record MKEJ01050635.1, on the reverse strand, counting down.
TTATTGGACAGATGATCGCACAAGAACAAAGAGAAAATCCAGTGATGCCAAAGATAAAGTATATTACAACATTTGTGACAAGAAGCACAAGTGATGGTTGCCTCGTATTAGTACGGCATAGTCTCAAAGGAACGTCCTAAGTTGATTACAAAAGGAATTGGAAAAGCTTATCATGCACACAAAACTCTGTACTTCAAAGTTTAGAAATGTCTAGCGATGCTTCAACAAAGAGGCTAATTAATTGTTTTATAAGTACCGTGCGCAATATGAATTTAACTTTCTTTTCTCAAGAAATTTCCGTAGTCTTTGTAAATCTTAATGACACATCAATCGCAAAAGTTGCTGCTCACGCATGAAGGACTTCATTCACGTAAAAGATAGGTGGTTGCTTCCCCTTTTCAGACCATCTTTACACTAGCAACTAACAATAATTCCAAAATTGTACTAACAAAGAGCAGATCACTAACCTCATCCTCTCGGTCTTGAGAAGATTGTTCCACAGTTGTTAGTTCCTGATGCGACGAAAATTGAACATGCACATTCCTTCCCCTGTATTTCATCATCACAAGAGACATGAATCATAAATCAAAAATTGAAATTTTGAATAAGAAAAAGTACAACATTATTTTACCATGGTACCTTATGCTTAAATGGACATTTGCGTAATACTGCAGCGCATTCACAGCAGAAGGAACATCTTTCATTTAAAGGAGTGCCTGAGGATAAGAGCAAAATGTGTAGTCGCATTAAATTTTTGTGCTTAGATTAAATCCCAAAAAAAAAAAAACCTCTCTACCACAGATAAATGCAAGGGGACCTGATTTTTGGCATGAAGCATCACAAACTTTTCAATGAGCCCAAATGGCTGAAACAGCTTAAGCAAGTCATTCTACCAAAATGATGTAAGATGAGTGAGTGTAACATACACAGAAATGAAAAAGAGGGTAATCTCTTATTGAGAAAACAAAAAGTTAACAAATAATAGAACAAACCCACAAAAATATCATAGAGAAAAGGAGAGCTGCCTTAGAAATCTCACGTCCAACATTATGCACGTGAATGACCTTAGAAGGCTCTGTCATCTTCAATGACTCTGAAATTAATTAAACCACAAAAAGTCCCAAACAAAGATTTACTAGGGGAGTAACTAAATCAAGAAAAGGGATTTCCTCTTCAACAAAAAAACATTACAAGAAATAGGACAATGAACATATCTATAGTATTTAAATAGAAGAAATGAGAAGTACATATTTATCGCATTTCAGTTCTTAAGCTGATATTGAAAGGAATTCAGAGCAAAGCAAAACTACTATCAGCCGACAATGAAATATAATCATAACTATTATATATCAAAAATAATATTGCCACACTGGAGCATTTATGCTGCAAGAGATAATAAGAAAATGGTATCTTTGAACAACAAATTCCCCAAAAGAAGTTTTAGAATGTAGGAAAATAATTGAAAGGAAACAAAACAAAACAGAACTTATTTCTTCAGCCAAATGAAATTTAAAGAATTTTCATCTTTTCTTCAACTGAAACATGTTGACTAGAGATTAATTTTAAAAACAAAAAGAATAGGAGAATAATTGATACACAAAAACAAAAGCTCTTTCCTTCAGCTGATACTGATTAACTATAAAGAAGAAGCGTCCAAAATACACAGGATTTTTCTTTCTCCTTTTTTTTTCTGATCTAAATGACCGAAAAATAGCCACTAAAGTGGAAAATGCAAAATTAAAACTTTTTTTTTTGGCATACTTTCAAGTTCTTAAGCAAGGTCGTCTGGATTTTGAAATACAATCAGGATTAATATATAAGACACGGAATCGCCAATATAGAATTATAAACCTCTTAAAGAGAACAAAGTAGTAATCTTTGGAGCTCAAAACCCTAAATTCGAGTGAAGAAATTAACTTCAAAACATACTTTCTGACAAAAGAATACGACTGCAAAAAGGAAATTCTGAAGCATATAACACATTAACTATAAAAAAAATTGCACCAAAAAACTTAGATTTTTTTTTTCCCGCCCGAAATAAGCACTGAATAGCAACTTAAATGGGGAAATGCAAACTTCATCTTTTGCATAGCAATTTCGCGTTTTCTAGATTATGAAATACAATCACTATTACAATGAATCAAATGGGAAATTGCCAAAAAGAACTACAAAGCTCGAAAAGAGAATAAAGTTGAAATCTTTGAACCTCAGAACCCTAAATTTGCGTGAAGACATTTACTAGAAATCTTTTTTTTCCCCCCTGAAACAGAAACTACAAAATATGGGAAGAATTGAAGCATATAACAAAAAGCATTTTCCTTCAGCTGAAGCACGCTAAATAATAACGATAAAGAATACATATATAAAATAAATAGCATCTTTTCTTCATAAGCAAGTAGTAGTAAATAGCAATTGAAAAGGGGAAATGCAAAATTAGAGATTTTTGCATAGCAATTTCCTTTTATTTAAACAATGAAATACAACCAGTATTGCTATATATCAAATGGGAAATTGCCAAATAGAACTAGAAAGCTCTAAAAGAGAATAAAGTAGAAATCTTTGAAGCTCAAAACCCTAAATTCAAGTGAGGAGAAAACTTGCCGCGAGAGAGAAGTGGCCGGTGAGACCCAGAGAGAGCTCGCAGTTGAATGGCTTTGCATATGCATGTGGGTATATACTATCTATGTTTTGGTAAATCTCATTTGTGCCCCCAATTATTGAAATTAGGGATAATATTTTTATATTTTTTAATATATATATATATAATTATTCTAATAATTTTTAATAAATTCTTTTAAAAAATACTAGTATTGACAATTTTTTCAATCGGGTTTCGGTTGCAACTGTTTCCTTCTCTTCAAATAGTTGCAAAAATATTAATTAATTTTTCAAGTTGCAGGTTGTGGAAGATTAAGGTTCTATTCTACGAATTTTTAGTTGTATAAATATTTTTATTTTTCCACTATCTGTTTTTGATTGAAAATACCAATTTGTTCATCTAGGTATGTAACGACTAATTTTGTACATAGTAATTGAATTAATGTTTGAGTTATTGTGCAAAAAATTAGCGTTTTACGGAAGCCATATTTAATGCTTTCAACATATGATCAGTCTATAATTTTGGTTTTTATTTGTCTGGATGTGAGTGGAGTAATTCTAAGAAACATTTGATGATTAAAAGACGAAAATAAAAAAACATGTTCTTTTACGTCGAATAATCGGTTTAAGTAACTATTCATATAAAAATTATATTTTTATGAGTATTACATGTACTGTAAAAATAGAACGCAATTATAAACAAAGTTAGATTTTAACTATTTTTTTATACAAGCTATTTATTTATTTTTTCTTTTTTTCATCTATTGGAGACGCTTTGTTTTTTATTTTTCTTTTATCTTATTTGTATTATTGTTTTGGAGTTGCATGGTCTTAACAGTTGCATGCATTCGTGATATTTGTACTATTAGAGACTAGCAATGTGTATGTAGGGGGTGTGATTGTGCTTTAAAAATTACATATTTTAGGTGTTAAAACAGTGTATTTATATTATTAAAGTGTAATTTATGCATAATATGTGAATAATTATTATTTTACGAGAATTATTGTATATTTTAGGTAAAAGTGAAGAAAATGCATCAATTTAGGTCTGGATTGGAGTAAAAATTGTTGAAGCGAATTTTTCGTATACAATTGGCTAGTGTTTGAGCAAAT
>MKEJ01050634.1:0-10980 GCA_001753735.1 Embelia ribes | reverse complement strand
TAAACTTTATACTTATATATCATGAGTATGTTCCAGCCGGAGTCAATACAAGATTTTTTGGAGTCGAGTCTTTTTCTTCATTATAAGGACTAGCATTTCTTTTTTCGAAGAAGTTTTAGCGAGTATCATGGGAAAAATTCTAATTCTAAACATAAATCTTATGAAAATTTTCAAATTTAGGAGACAATCGCCTTACCTTAATCATCCCCATGACATGGCCTACTTGATATTAATTGAAAGAATGTATCAAAGGGGACAAACTATTAGACGGTGCGTACACATACCTAAAGCATTATTGATAAGGACCACAAAATATATCCATACCCAATTTTATTATTTTTTAAAGTTATCCATAGCCATTTATGAAAATGTCATTTAGCTAGAACTTTTCATCTTTATATGATATAGATATATAGATATGCTTAGAACTTAAAATAGCTCACATATGATAGATTTACTAAAAAAAATTGAGAAAAAATGTTAGCTATGTTCATTACTAAGATAAAAAAAGGAGAAAATTATGATACTAATTTATTGATGTTGTTAATTTTTCTAAATTAAAGAAGTATTTTTTTCAGTTGTTTTATTCCATCCCAGTAATATGAATGAAATATTTCAGATTCAAAACGTTTCTAAAAAATTCAACTGTTTGTGAGAAAAGGGAAAAAGGCTTTAATTTTCCGGATTTTTTGCTTTCTTAAACAAAAAAATATTAGCCTTTTTTTTATTTAAGCAGAAAAAGATGACAGCTAAACATACTCAGCCTTTTTTAAGTAAATAAAAAGCTGAAAAGTTAACTTAAAACTGTTACCTAAGAGGCTTATAATTTAATCAAATTTTAGTAATTGACTCCGATAATCATCAGTTAGCTCAAGCTCAATCATCGTGTAAATTTAAAATCTTCACCTCATCACTGAGAGTATGTAAATTTCTTAGTAAATTTACCCATATGAAAAGTTATTTCAAATTAAATTTGTTTGGATGTGTTGATTTCCTAGTTTCTACTTTTAAGATAAAAATATCCGCATGGACCATTCATTAAATGAAGCCTTTACATTTTGGGACTCATTTTAACCATTCATTTCGTTATAGCTTTTAAGCAAGCAACCAAGTTTATTTATGAATAAGAAAAAATTTGGATACATACAGCTTAAAATTTCAAACTTATTTAGACCAAAATAATAAATAAGATTAAGTTAAAAACTGAGCAGTCAAATCCAATCTAACTTTTAGACAAAAAAACTGAAAACTGAAACTTATAAGGTACAAACAAACAAGCCGAGATACGTACATGGACCCTCCCAAACCATTAAAGACAGTTAAAGGATTTTCAATGGACCCCTTGGATGAACTAATGGAACACAGGTCCACTGTTGTGATATTGACCTGATAAAGTAACTTCAATCAATGATCAATATCGTTCCTAAGATCAATCGATGAACAAACAATCTTAAAATAACTAATTGTAAATAACAGAAAGAGGATTCGCACGCAAGAAGCCTAGAACACGGGCGAATTTTCATCATGGTTCGCCGTAACCAAGGGCTATTTCCATGATTCTTTTGACCTTGCATAATCACCATACTGCACAATATTTGATTGTAACTCCCAATCAATTCTTAGAATTCAATTGGATACGCCAAGAGTTTCTCTAATCCCAGGTGATATATGTGTTTACAATGTTTAGAACATGATAAAAAAATAGAACATGACACTAATTAGAAGACCTAAACATGCTGTCGCGCACAAGGTCTCCGATTGATCGCTCGTCCACCTGATTGGTCTGATCCTCACTTGAATTGTTGCAATACATGAACTTGTACTTGATGCTTTCTTCAATCTTCAACACTTTCGGTTGTTTAAAAACAGTTTCAACACCCAAATTCAAGATCAAGTAACCCGACCTAACTGTCCAGGCTGTTCGGAAACCTATTCACAATACATATAGTCTTCGTACCTACCAACGTCCATAACCTTCTTAAATTGAGACAAAATTAGTCGAATTGGACATTGCCTATAGATTAAAAAGTGCATGAGAACAAATGAGGATCGATTCACTTGTAAACCATGTCCATGTATCAAAACAATCGTGTTGCAAAACTTACACAAATACGAAGATTATGACGGTGATGCATATGTAACAGTTTGTTATTTATCTGGTCTAAATGGGCAAACCAAGCAAGAACAATTTGGAAATGAGGGCACGCCTTTCTTTTTTGGGACGAAAGTTAGCGTTTTTCTATTTTTATATCATGTATATGTAACTAAATGGTAGCATGCTTGATGTACCAAAGGGCAGGCTTTCAGACCGTTGGAGCGGTTAATAGCAAATCCGTTGTGAGAATGAGTTATTTGTCGAATAGTTATGTTATTATGCAAGTAGAGATTCATACGTTAATAAACCATGCTGCCAAAAGAAAAAAAGCGAACCAATTCAAGGCCGGGAAAAGAAAAACAAGGAAATCATACTATCCGAAAGATAGGGGCAAAGCTTAGAAAGCGCATACTAAAGCGCCTCCACTTGCACAAGCCGATATGATTAACAATATATTATAATTTTTCTGTTTTCATTTTCTGGTTTTTGAAGCATTTTTTCTTGTTCTTGGGACATGGTGGTGTACATTGTTTTTAAAATGATGTCGCAAATGTTAAAAAAACATTGTTTGTTATAGGACACACTTCGATCACACCCGCCTGAGAACAAAGTGATGAAGAGGGCTTCACTCATGGGAGTTTCAACCACGACCGTGTTCTATGTCTTGTGTGGTTGCCTTGGTTACGCTGCTTTCGGAAATGATGCCCCCGGGAATTTTCTAACGGGGTTTGGCTTCTACGAACCCTTCTGGCTTGTTGATTTTGCTAACATTTGCATTGCTATCCACCTCATCGGTGCATACCAGGTTACAAATACTGAAAACAAAATATTCATGCTTATGAATTTCACACAAAAAGCACATAGAAAGATATGACTCCGTGGTTGTTTCGGACAAACTTGTTTTTGGGGTAAAAGTGTGCACAAGCAAAAGTGGAAAAGCTGCCCAAACACGTACATTGAGTTTTGGTATCCAAGGGTATTCTTGTCCAAAAGGTTTTTTATGTTGTTCAAGAATCACAAAGCTAAAAAAGTTTCACTTTACTCCTGAGCCTGCATAGAGTAAATGTATATATATACTTTTTCAGGTATTTTGCCAAGCCTATATTCGGATTTGTAGAGGGTCGTCGTCACAATCGCTGGCCAGAAAGCTAATTCATAACCACTGAGCATGCCAATTAAATCCAATTTTTCCGAACATATATGATGAACTTCTTCCGAATGATTTGGAGAACAATATACATGATTGTAACAGCAGTGATTGCTATGATCTTCCCTTTCTACAACGATTTCTTGGGACTAATCGGAGTAGGTGCTTTTTACCCACTGACTAATTATTTTCCAATAGAAATGCTCATAGCTCAAACATAAATATCAAAATATTCTTTTAGATGGATATGGCTCAAGATTCTGAGCTACGCGTGCTTAGTTGTGTCGTTAGTAGCAGCAGCGGGTTCGATAGAGGGATTGTATGAAGATCTAAAGACATATAAGCCCTTCCAAACTCAGAATTAGGACCACAACATCGATAGTTTTCATTATTAATATTTAAGCATGCCCATGCGATAGATATTTATGAAAAGTTATTTAGAAAAGAGAATGCCTTGGGATATGTTTATGCATATTGCCATTTAGAAAAGAGATTGCCTTTGGATAAGTTTATGTATATTGCTATTTAGAAAAGAGATTGCCTTTAGATGGGTTTAAATATAATGCTACTAAATGTTGCAGGAATTATAATGATGTAATGAGAACTTTAGTATTTGTATACGCTTATGAATATTTGGACGCATGAATGGATTATAAAGCACATAGAGATGGCATATACTCGTGCTATTGCAAATAAGCAATCTATTAATGGACATAATATAAGCTTTCAGGTACTCAAAAAAAAATATATCAACAAGCATCACAAAATTTTGTCAATGGAAACACTGTAGACCTTTTTTATAAATAAAAACACCATAAATACCCCCCAAAATAAGTCATACAGTTTTGTGATTGCAAAATGCGAATAACACATGGATATAAAATTCAAAACAACCCATCCATTTTGTTGTAAAAATTTCCAAAATGACAGTTTCTCATATGGTATTTCTTGTACCAAGACATCTTACCAAGGCAAGTACCAAGATCTTAACTAAGGAGAACCTAAACCTGACTAAAGATGCTGATTGGATATGTCTGCAAGTTTAATTTGCAAAACATTGCCCCAACCAAGCAAAGCCCATCTGAAGTTTCCATTTTAAACTGCAGAAATCCATAGCTCCAGCACAGTTATCGTCTGCTCAAATGAGGAAAAGGTCTCAATTTACGATAGAGAAAGTACTTATTAGCCAACGATTAATTGAAATTCGAAGCAATAGAGAAAGAAAAAGTAGTAGTAGGTACAAGTGCTTACCTCAAATCATGAAGCTTCACCCTCTATCATTACAAATGCTTGAATGAGACTTTGAGCAGCATGAGTTTGCTCAGGTGTGCCAGATATGACAATCAGTGTTTCTGAGGCCCCAGGTTTCGGATCTGTTATGCTTACTTTTGCTTCAGAAAACTGCAAGTTTTGCAACATGAAGTAAAATCCATAAAGAATGTTCCACACCGACCAAACAAGAGCATTCACAAAAATGGATATCCCGACAAGTCACATATAAGAATAACAAACAAAAGCATTCACTAAAATGGGAAGAAGTGTGTCATGGCTGAAGAAGTGCGCGTTTATATAGCCCTCAACATGATACAAAATTCTGAAATATGGTACAAATTACAATCTAATATATTAGGTACTTACCGTGTGAAAGATAGAAGATAATAAGAAGTATGCAACTGTAGGAGAACAGAAAATTAATAAAAGGAAAATTGTTCGAAGGAGGAACATGCTATTAGTTAATTTTTCATTCTTAAGACTTACTTTGAGATAGAAGATTTGTGAAGATATTGAGAGCATGTATAAATGCTATTCATGTGTTTAGACGTATCTGGTTTCCTTATACTTTTTAGAGTGTACACAGTTTTACACCTAGAAACAAAGAGAATAGAGTTAAAAACACGAAGGTATGTAAAGCTTCGCTCTTAAACATGATGAATTCCTATATCACAAGCCAACAAGATAATATTAAATTTTACATCCAGCAGATATTTTAAAGAATCTGAAAACAATCTTAATATGTGCAAGCAAATAATAGAACAAACACCATTTCAACAGTCAATGCAATTCAAGATAGAGTCAAACACTAACTCAAGATGAGGAAGGTATAATTAATCACGTTAGCACATGCCAGAAAATCACACAATATCAGCCACAAAGGGCATGCGATAATAAAATATCCAGAACAGATCATTTCAAACTCAAACTAATGATACAGGAAAAAGATTTTTAACTAATGAAATTACCTCACGAATTTGTTTCAGACACCCACCATCCTCCCCATAAATTGCATCAACACATGCACGAGGGACGACTACTTCCACAGAGATGTTTGTGATAATAGGATGAGGAATACCCCTGCTCATAATTAATCAGATGTAATGAGACGAGGCTGAGAACAATGGAAATATTTCTAGCAACCAATTTAAAATGAAAAACACTACCATACCCTCCAAATCCTCCAATTCTTCTTTGCGGAACTCCAGTATAGTCCTATAATCAATAATACAAACAATATTTTGGAAAGAGAGAAGAGAATAAAGAACAGATAGCTAGTTCCCGTAACAAGTTCTAATTCTGGTTATGTTATTACATTGACTCAGATAGAAGAATACTAAACAAAAAATTTACAAATGAGATGAGAGGGAGATAAATACCTGAGGATCCCATGCGGAAGATTGCATCCTTTCAGATATATGAGGGGGCATGCCTGGCCTGTGCACAAACGAAGGGTGGTCATCATGAGGGTCAAAACCTCCATGTGGAAGTGGAAATGAAGAGGCTGCATTCAAATGCATCCTGTATGGTGAATGATCCCTCCTTCCTCCATATGTAGGAAATGGAGGCACTTGATCTGAAAAGGCAGCATTCGAGGGGAAAGCATGCCGAAAGAAATGATCCCGCAATCTACTAGTTATATGCATTAGAGCATCTCGTACAGCATCAAATTCTCCATTAATCTGTGGAAAGAAAAAAAGAATCGTGAGTAATGAAGAAGCAGGAGAGAACAAACTCAGAATGCATGATGCCATTGGACAGCTCAAGTATGCCAAAAACACACTTTCCACCTGAATTACTTCTTCATCCTCTGAAGCACGGATTGGAAGCTGTTCCTTTCCCAGAATACGTATATGAGCTCCAGTCGACTTCCTCATTTCAGCAATTATACTGCCACCCTTGCCTAGAAGGCAACCTATTTGATTAGAGAAAATAAGGAGTTTTGCAGGTACTGTATTTGCTTGGGTTTCTGACATAGCCCTAAAAATCCTATCCTGTACACGAAGAACAGCGTCCTGCGGGGCGGATATCCTCTCATCTGGGTGCTGCATTAGTTGTTTTTGATATCTTTATTAGCATATATTTTTTATCAAAGAAGAAATTTGTCCAAGTAATAAGAGCAGGAAGAAAAATTTAGAAAACAATGCGACAGTGCCCAAGCTGTCATTCGAAATAAAGAAGCCTGTCAAAATGTCCATTATTAATCAACTCCTATCGCCACATCATCCCGATTCAGAATTCTATATGAATACCTAGGCACTAAATATCATTTTGTAACTTAGCTGCCAGCAAGTATACTTTGTATAGATTATGGAAAACTTTGCAGATATTATTAGTTCATACTATCAAGAGTTCAAAACTGTACCACTTGGCCTGATATCACAATGATGCGGTCATCTGAACCAGGAATGCGTTCGAGAACCTTGATTTGGCAGCCAGTCTCGTACTGAAGTGCCTTAACTATAGTACAACCTCTTCCGATAACGCCCCCAATCCTGTCATCATGACACAGCATCCTGAAGGTCAGGATATCACCAGAAGGGTGCATAGGACCAGGAATTCCTCTTTCTTGGTAAGCTTCTGACTTTGAATGGTGATTGCCAAATGATTGAGTTGTTGGCCGACCAGGCTTATAGGAAATTAAGTCTTGATCACTTGGTGGATTCTCTAAAAGCTGTTGCGAAACTGCTTGAAGAGCATTCCTAATAACATCCACTTCACCTGAAATCTGCGACAAGTTAATAAAAACTAAGTAGTGGGTGAAAATTATTTACGAGATGATACCACCGTGTTGTTTCCTCACTGGTACATGCTGCCACTTCATGCATACATACTACTTAAGCGCCCATTTGTGTTCTGCACATGCCAGGTAGTCAGCTAGAAAACTGTAGTGCGACAATTAAAAAGGAACTTAAACCTTATAACTGAAGCAAATCCTGGAAGAATTGTTCTGGGTTTGCCAAAGAACTGAGAAGAAAAGTAACTACTACTTTTTACCCTCAAGTGCCAATCATGGTAATTAGTACACAAATTTATTAGCACGTGGAATTTGTATAATGTCTTCCTTTAAATTGACAAGTTTCGGGAAGTGTTAAAACACCTCCCTTTCCAACACCCCTTCCCACCCCCCCAAAAAATAAAAAAAAACCCTTCTTTTCTTGGCCAACATCAACAACTGCATATTTGCTTTGTTTTTGTGCATAAACAGCCAGTACAACACCCCCTCTCTCTCATCCTCCTCCCTTCTTTACTCCTCCTTTCCTTGTGGTTTGATCAATTAAAGAGGAAATCAAAAGATTAACATCCAGATCTTACATCTCCTTGCTAAATTATGTAATTGCGTGAGCAATCCTTGCACTTAGCTATGTTGTCACCAAGATATATACTCCAATATCACAGCAACACAAAACTGAACACTGCTAAAGAAATCACGAATGTAAATAATGATCCCGGCTTAAAGAGGAGATCATTGTTAAGTCCAAGAAAGTTCTAAAGTACCTGAACTATTTCATCACGAGGAGATGCAGAAGGTGGTACGTTGTTCTTAGGAAGAACCTGGATCTGAGCCCCACTGTCACTTGACATTTGCTTAATAATGCTGCCACCTTTTCCCAGAATGCATCCCACTTGACTGGTGAACACAAGTAATCTAATCACAAAATCCATAGACTTGTCAGTTTTTTCATCCCCTCGCATTTTCTCTAATTCTCCTTCAACCATCTTCTCGAAAACAAGTAAAAGGGCTTTCTGAGCAGACGATTTCTCCTTCTCAGGTTGCAAAACTTCCACAGTATCGGGCTTTTTATCATCGTCATCATCATCACCACTTGGTTTCCCACCCTTTTCCTCGTCACTTGCTTTATCATCTTCTTCTATTGTAGTAATCTCATCAGTCTCCTCCTCCTCAATCTCTTCAGAAGCAACCTCCTTAGGCCCTTCAGCAGCAATGTCATCTTTACCAGAACTCGAGATAAGAATGACTCTCTCATCGAAGCCAGGGAGCGGATCCTCTACTCTGACCTTTGCACCAGTTCCCCTGCGTATTTGAGATATCCTGCGCCCACCCTTTCCGATAACACTACCGATCATTGAAGTAGGGCAAAGTACCCGAAATACAGTGTCACCAGGAGAAACTTTGTACTGTGAATTATTAATTGACAACTTCTGCTTTTTCCCTTTACCATTTCGATCTTTACGGCCCTGGTCATATGACCTCTTGGATGGCGTCAATTGAACTGACATATCTCAAGAAATTACAAGCAGAACTGCACAATATGTTCAAACAGCATAAGCATTCGCATTTGGGTTCTGAAGTTCTCTCAACACAAACAGACTAATTCTTCCTAAGGTTAAAAGTATTGCATACATGTACCCAAAAATAAGTATACACACACACACATATGGAATACCAGTGCACAAAAACTCTCGCATTCGGGGTCTAAGAGGGTCTTGCGTACACAACCTTATTCCTGTTTCTAGAAAGGTGATTTCTAACGGGACTAACCCATGACTCACAAATCGCTATGGAGGCATGCATAGCCTAGCTTATAGAAATTCAAATTATGGCTTTAATCACCATCAATATCAATTACATATAAATTGCAATTAAGAGGGAAACAAATATAGAACAGTGATCACAGGTCCATCAAATTGCTTTAACAAACCGATTTCCCTAAAGAGATCACACCTCTCACCTGTAGAAACTATAGTTGGAACTTTACAACAAATTCAAATAGAATAAACATTAATATTGGGTACAACAAAAACAAGCAACCTAATTCAGTATAGATTAAAAGATGTTGAATAAAACAATTTCACATGTAAATCATTTTCACCAAATGGCGGAAATTGACTCACGAAGCTCAATTCGATAACTAATTACCGAAATGGGCGGACTTTAAAAGAAGTCCAATTTCTATGTTAATGATCACAAATAATATTTTTTCAACACCAGAACCAACACACACAGAAATTGGGGGACACAAAAAGCCAGTTGAAATTTTCAACACCTAAACCCTAAATTTTTATTTTTCATTTTCTTTAATACTTAAATCAACATATCCAATGAGACGAAATCGGAGAGAGAGTTCACTCACCTTCCACTCAAACGAAGACTGCGAATCTTCGAGGACACGTGTCAATGAGCCAATGCTTGTACTGGATACTGTTCGCCTGAACACGCAGAGAGAGATTGAGAGAGAGAGAGAGAGAGAGGGTTTTGGATAAACCCTAGTAATTGAGTGAGCCAGAGTCATACTCAAAAATCATAGGCCAACTTGGTATAATTTGTTTTCTACTTCAAAATCCATGACTTTTCATGTTTTAAAATTTATATTTTCATTATTTAATAAATATAAAGTTTTTGTTGGAACCTATGTAATTTAATAATTTCTAAATATAGTAAGAGCAATAAAAATTAATTAAAAATAACAGAAATTTTATTTTATTAATATAAATTTATTACTATTACAACTTAACTGTTATTAAAAAAATTACAATTTTGAAATAAAATTAGCGACATAAATTGTATTGATGATGTAAATATACCATCTCGAATCTCGTACCATGAGCCTTAAAATCCAACAGAGAATGGCAAAAAAATTATGCTGATCTCACATAAAAATAGTTTAAAATTGACTAATTTTCTAAACTCCAATTTCATAAATATATGAAAAATTATAAATTTTCCAACATAACAAATATAGCACTATTCTTACGATATTGACTGTTTTGACATAGCGAGCCTCTTGGAGATCTAATAATTACGGGAGGCATTCGATTGGTTGGCTGATAAGGATATGTAATTTTCTTTAGCTTAATTGATTTTGTCGTGGTTGGCCATATTTCTTCTATCGAAGACTAGTCTAGCTAAGTTGTTCATGCATTTATCGCTGCTTTTGTTCGGGTTTCGTTAGGGTATTGTGCCTTAATAATATTTACTTTTAGAGAAAAGAAAAGTTTACGTTTACTTAATGCGTTTGAGCCACCCATCGCATATATTGGCATCGGGTAATATATTAACGGGCCAATGTTAGTTGGACCTTCGTTCAATTAGTTCATTGGTTTCAATAAGATGAGTAGGCATTTAAGCGGAGTTCTAGATGGATAGTTTGAGAGCCGCCATCGAGTTTAGAATGTAAAAACACAAACGGCTCATTGTCTAGATTATACCCGATTGCCTCTCTAACGAGGCTTTTGGTATGATCTACTTTACCGGGATCAAGCCAAGTCGGTCCATATGATATCTCATTTGCTAAAAGAATCCTGAAAGTTGGCCTTGGTTTTGCTTATTTACCAAACAAATATAGTCTTCAATGTAGCTATATATGCAGTTATGTGTAACCACATTATTGTTTACAATTTCCCTAAAAATTATATCATAACAGTTACCATAGTCAATTCAATTAGGGCTAGCTAATTGAATCAGTTCAAAGGCCAAGACAACAAAAAAAATTAGCTTAAAAGT
>MKEJ01050630.1:0-18270 GCA_001753735.1 Embelia ribes | reverse complement strand
TCCACCCCCCTTACAGGACACGCGGCCCTGCGTGGCCCCACCGCCCACACACGCCCGCCCACGCAAAGCCAGGGTGCTACATGACTCTAAAGACTTGAGCATATCCCTTGACAACAAGCCTGACTTTGTGTTTGTTGATGGATCTATCTGCATGAGCTTGGTTCTAAACACCCATTTTACTCCAATAACTTTTCTATCCTTCGGCCTATCAACTAGCTCCCAAGTCTTGCTCTTTTTTATCATTGACAACTCCTCCTCCATTGCCTTCTGCCATTTTTGGTCTTTAATAGCTTCTCTATAACCAACGGGTTCACAAATAGCCATATTACATCTATGATAGATATCATGGAGCAGTCTTGTTCCACAAATTGGTAGATCATCTCCCAATTCTTCTTGCCACTGGTCTGATGCTTTCTCTTCTCTTGTTTGGAAATGAAGATTTGATTTTTGCTCTTTTGTCTGTTCCCAATTCCATTTCTCATCTTCATAGAAGAACACATCTCTATTGACAATTATCATCCCTATTTAAGGTTGATAAACCTTATATGCCTTTGAGGAAGAGCTATATCCAACAAAGATGCCTGATTCTGACTTCTTGTCAAGTCTATCTCGCTTGACCTGTGGAATGTGATAGACACACAAGCAACCAAATACTCTAAGGAAATTGAGTGAAGGTTTATTGCCATACTATGTCACAAATGGAATTTTATCCTGCAATGCCTTAGAGGATAATATGTTCTACAAGAAAACGATAGTACTAGCTGCCTCAGCCCAAAAACTTTTTGGCAACTTTTTGTCGTATAGTATGTATCTGGTCATCTCCATTATGTATCTGTTTCTCCTTTTACAACTCCATTTTGCTGAGGAGTGTAAGGAGCAGTAAGTTGGTATTCTATGCCAACTTCTTTACAAAATAGATTAAATTCTGCTGAAATGTACTCCTTTCCATTATATGACCTCACAACTTGAATTTTGCAACCACTTTGATTTTCCACCATTTTCTTGAACTTCGAGAAAACTCCAGCTACTTTTGACTTGAATTTTAAGAAAAAAATCCAACACATTCTTGTAAAATCATCAATAAAGCAATGTAATATCGACTACCTGCTAATGATTTAGTTTTTTGAGGACCCGATACATCTATGTGGATTAGCTGCTACTTGTGAGTGGCTTTCTAGGATGACTTTGGAAATGGTCTCTAATTTTGTTTACCGTATTGACAAGAATGACAATTTGGTAAGTGATCTTCAAAGGTTGGTAAGCCAACTGTGAGCTCCCTTTCCTTCATAAATTGCATCCTTTGTAAGTGACAATGACCAAGTTGCTTGTGTCATATCTCAGTGTTGTTAGCTTCCATGGAAGATACAACAATTTCTTCTTTAATGGGATCAAAAGGAAAACTTTTTCCTTTCATTCTTACTTTGAGAATTTTCTCACTGTTGACATCTAATATGCGACAGAAACTATCTTTAAAGATCACTTTAAAATATTTTTCAATCAATTGGCCTACACTTAACAAATTTTGATTAATTTCTGGTACATAGAGAATATCAAAAATTTTCTTTGTGCCTGCAATGCTGCTTATGGTGATTGTCCCCCTATCTTTGACAGCGATGTAATTACCATTACCAATTTTTACTTTAGTAATATTAGTTGGCCTCAAATCTCTGAAGAGTTTCTTGTCATTGGTCAAGTGATTGGTACAACCCCTGTCAGCAAGATGCTACAAAAAACTGATCTTCATCCTCTTGCTTTGCAACTTGGGTGTTAACATCCCACTGTTGAGCTTTTCCTTTACAAATTACTGCTTCATGTTCCATTTTATGTATGTAGAATATTTTGCATCAGGTCTCCTCCAACATTTAAATGGAGGGTGACCTTCCTTTCCACAGTGATGACAAGGAGGGTATTTACCCTTGAAGATGTCTTTTTTGCTTCTGTTGTTAGTCAAAACAGGAACAAAAGAATTTCCTCTTGGCCTTTCTTCTTTTTGTTTTTGTTTTTGTCAGCTCCGTGATGTTTTGCAAGTAAGGCTCCTTCAGTGTTGACATTTTGCCTCTTATGCCTATAGGGAATTAAGTAATTCCACTAAGAACATTTTTAACAAATCCTTGTTATTTTCCAAGGTTGTAATTGTCGCTTCATACCTTTCAGGCACTGTGACAAGTATCTTCTCTAAAATCCTTGAATCACTAAATTCAGACCCGAGTAGCCTAACTTTGTTTGCAATTCCAAGAAGCTTATATGAATACCCTTTAATTGTTTCAGATTCCTTCATTTTTGCAACTCGAAATCCTTTATCAAATGTAAATCCTGCATTCCCTTTATCCTTTTGTCTCCTGTATATTTTTCCTTGAGGTAATCCCATATAGACTTGGTTGTCTTATAGGACATTATTCTTTTAAAGATCGTTGATGACACCGCAACAAACAAGCATGCTTTGGCCTTTGATTTCTTCTTCTTTTTCTTCTTTTTCTTCTTCTTCTTCTTCTTCTTCTTATGAGATTTAATCTGTGTCGGGTGGGACTGTATGGAAATACAGGAACATTATAGTCTTCTTCCACTGCTTCCTAAAGATCCAAAGCTTCCAAGTATGTATCCATGCGTACTGCCCAAATCTGGTAGTTGTCTCCATCGAAAACCGGCAGAGCAATTGAGGAAAAACTTGCTTCGGATTCTATGATGCATCAAGCTCACACATAGATCCCTTAAGAATTTTGCTCTAATACCAATTGTTGATTTTTTTAAAGATAAAAAAATACAACAGAGATAGAAGTTTATGGATATGCAGCAAATAAATAGAAGAAACATATAAGAGAATGTAAGGGAATGCAAACTGGGAATTTCAATTTTATTATGCAGAAAGCTTACATTATATAAAAACTGAAAAATAACTTAAAGACTGAGATTTAAGCCATGAACAACAATACGTTTAAACAAACTAACTACTTCCTGAAGACTAGGACAAACTAAAACAAAATAGAAATATAAAACCATTTGTTGATACGTGGATAAGTTTGCAGTCTTAAAAAGCAGCTAACTAACATATGTCAAGTTATGCTAATTAAATAAGTTTTTTTTATTTCCATCAATATCTTAATGGGGAAATGTTGAAATTCTTGTATGGATCTTGTAGATAAATAGTATTGAGACTTGTTTTACCTAAGTGTTATCGTTATCAACTTGACATTGTTATTAAAAGGAATGTGCAATATCTTTCTGCATTTCATCTTTACTTGATGGTATAATCTTGAGTAGTCATTATGAGTTTAAAAACCTAGTAGAGCATATTAACTTAATGACTTGCATATTCATTCATGAAAAGGCTAAAAAGTATCAAGATATCTAATAAAACCATACAGTTACGCGAATTGAAGAAGTGGAAGTATGTATTGGTAACAAAAGACCATCGACAATTCCACATAACCAAACTAAAAAGGGGGAAATATGAGTACTATTTTCTATGATTATTATTAAATAAAAAAGAAAAAAAACCAAATAAAAAACTATAAACATAGAGTAACATTGTCGTGAACCCTTTTGCATTTGAAATAAAACCCAAGCCACGTCTTTACTTATTATCTGCTCATCATTATCATCATATTCTTCATGCAAATGGCAAAAAAAAAAAAAAAATAGTTTAGTTTAAGAAATAAATAAAACAAAACACAAAACACAGTAAGTATATTATAAATCTAAAAAAAAATTAGAGCACAATTAATTTTAATTATAAAAGAGGAAAAACCTACTGCATCAATATTTTTTGAATTGAAAGGATATGTTCTACTGTTGTGCCCCAATTTGCAACAACTTTTGCATTGCCCTTTTTTCTTCTCCACGGCTATCTCAAAGCCGCTTTTGGGTCTTTTCAAGTCCTTCTTTCGGCCTTTAGTCTTTGAAATACAGGGATCCAAAAGCAAATTTTGGGATACACCAATGATCTCATTTTGAGAGTGAGAATACAATATTCCTTTACTTTCATACTTATTATCCTTCCCAATCTCTTCAATCCTTATTTTAGCTACCTTCTTTGAGATTTCATCTAAGCCTTCAACAAAAACTATAGAACACTTCTTCGATTCCGAGGCAACACAAGCAAGTTTAGTTGTTTCTTGGCACAAATAACAAAGACTCAATACATCAAATTCTTCATTACTTTCGATCTTCTAGAATTCATCTCCCTTTATAATACATAACTTGTTTGCTTCTTGCTTTCTGCCTCTTACTTTCATCTTGGTGAAATAAAATGATTTGGAATCTCATCAATATCAAATTTGCAAAAAAACTTTCAAAATGTGTCTACACAATATCCCAATAAACTCAAAATATTTACATTCACAACTTCCCTTAAGTGTTTGCAAATTGAAACTAACTACAAACTTTTGCGCTTCATCAGTCTTTTGAATAACAAGAAAAGTATAATATACATTACTACTTTCTCTATCTTCAAGTTTATACATATTATGTTGAACCCATTCCTATTTAAACTTGTTGAATATTTTTCTAGTGTAAACCCTTGTTGCATGATTTATAAGAAATTCACCCTCACCAACAATGCGATATTTATGTTCGGTTTCAAAATCTTCATCATTTTCCCTGCTTACAATCTTCTTCAATGCTTGCTCATATTTAATGACAAATTCTCTCAAATTAGTTGTTGATGTAACAAACTCATCAAAGAATGTATTCACTCCCTTACTATGACCCGTCGTATTCATTCCTGCAAAGAACGTGCTACGATTATACACGGGAACCTTGACTCACGAATTTTATGCAAATCGCAAAGCCATGGATTATCTTACAAATCATTTGCCATGATGATCTTCTTCCATTGATCATCAAATTGCTCCACTGTACATATTTTATGAAGCACTTTTTTTACCTCATGCTTAAATTTTGATTTTTTATAATATAATTGAGACAGCTTCTCTATAAACTTTTTTTTTATATGCCAAAGACAAAGACAATGGTAAGTATTTGGAAAAACAGTAGCGTTTGCACCCTTCATTGCTAGGTCTTGATATGTTATAATTAAAATTGGAGGACGTCCTCCCATAGCCTCAAGCCATGTCTCAAACAACCACACAAAAGTTACCTCAGTCTCATCTTGTAGTATAGCACAACTGAATCAAATTGATTGGAAGTGATGGTTTACTCTCGTAAATGGTGCAAATGGCATATCATACTTATTCGTACGATAAGTTGTATCAAAAGTAACTACATCACCAAAATATTGGTATGCCATTCGAGATCTAGCATCAACCCAAAAAAAAATGACCGCCCTCCCTTCTTCATCACATTGAAGTGCATAAAAATACTATGGGTTTTTTCAATTTGCATCTTCCTGAAGTAGGATGTGCATTACCCCCTTCTAGCTTCCTATGTCTAACATTCTGTTAATAGTTGTAAATAACCCTAGTACTAAAACCAATTTGTTCACCTCCTAAGATGGAAAAGACTTTCCCAACTGGTAAATTTTCCCTGTGAAATACTTCAGTTAAGTCTTTTGCTACTTTGGGCATATGTCTATTTGACATCGTTTTCATCCTCTTACTTGGAGTAACAATTTTGCAATTGTGCATCTCCTCAAAAGCTATTACGGTCCATTTCAAAGTCCACTTATCCAACAATACTCGTATACTAGTCTTGAATTCGCCTTTAACAGTCGAACATATTCCCATAGTTTTTTTTGTTTTTTCTTTACCACTCAACTCTTTCATGTTTTCATGTTCGCCTCATTTGTGATCTCTTTATTTGATGACACGTTATATTTTCCTTCATGAGCACAAATATAAAATGCACTGGTTACTTCATTTGAGCACCATCGACCTTTGTATGTTGACTTAGTACGAATCCAAAATCTTTCTTGATGGCCATAGTTTTCGTAAAAAATTTTGACTTCATTTAGTGAATCAAACTCCATTCCCTACGAAATGTTTTGAACACGATTATTCACAAGTTTTTATAATATACACCATGCTAATAAATGTATTCAACATTTCCTTACTTGGTTTTAATTAGAAATAACATACAAGCTCTCACATGACATTGCATTAAGCTCTCATCTTGATTCTTACTTCCCTTCGAGGTCTCAATTTGTTCCCTTGATAGGCAACGAGGTGATGAATGATCTTCCAGAAAATGATCTTAAAAAATTGAAAATACTAAGTATCAAAACCAGATACATGTGTGTCGCCATAATAAACTTTTAGTGCATCACAACTAAAAACGAATTGCAAAATTTTTAAAAACAAAACACAATGAGTATATTATATATCAAAAAAAAAAAAAAAAGTACAATTAATTTTAATTGTAAAAGAGGAAAAACCTATTATATCAATTTTATTTGAATTTAAAGGACATGTTCTTCTGTATCTTAACATATGTTCTTTTAACAAAATTTAAAGAAAAACAGATACTAACAAATTGCTTTTTAACAAAATTTAGTCACAAAATGGAGTAGAATACTCTAGTGGCAACATAATAACATAAATAATCTCATAACTGATGATGATGGTCACGAATTAACTAACTTCATAAAAGGATATGATTCAATCCATGTTAAAACTCCCCACGTAAAAAAACAAAAAGATAAAAAAATAAATCTTATTCAGTTCCATGTGAACTGCAGATTTCCATTGCAATTTTATCTAAAGTAAATATAAAATGACCAACAATTAATGATTTGCAAAGAAATTTACAAATTTAGAACTTACCCTAGGAGTGACAAATGGAAAGAGGCGGCAGGTGGCCAGCTAGCGGCGATAGGGGGAGATTTGCTTGCGACGGAGGGCAGAATTGGGCTGGCGGTTGGCAGGTTTGGGTGCCACATAATCTGGGCATTTGGATCAATATTGATCCAATGGATTAGAAATTGTATAAAAATTTTTGTAAGAAGTTATGTTCTCTGAACCTATCCCATTTATATATATATATATATTATATTTTTGAGATAGGGCAATACAATAGCAAAAAGCCATTTAGATCTTGAAGGTGCCATTAGATCCTAACTATGGTTTGTTATGATTCGAGGTTGTAATAGTATGAGTGGTGCTGGTGGTTCTGTATCTGATGTGAAGCCGTTGTAATTGAAAGGAATATTTAAGGTATTTTGAATAATTTTTTTGAAGGAATATGTAACACCCAAAATTTAAAAAATAAATAAATTTGTGACTGTTATTATTTATATAAATATATTTAATTGTTTGGAGTTGCAAGATATATATCTTGGAGAATATTTATTGTATATTAGCTATTTTGTTCTTATCTCGGAGCATATATCTTGGAGTTAAATCACTTTGTACTTATCTCGGAGAAAATATATTAGAAATATTTTCTAAATGGGTTCTACCATTCGTTTTTTTGAATGCCACGTGCCAATGGCTTAGTTTGACCACTAGGGGTGAAAGTGTAAATCTTGAAATTTTCCAAGAGTTTTTGTATATATAATGGAAACTATTTCCATTATTTTATTCACGTCATACTTGATATGGAAGTTTAAAAAAAAAAAGAAAGTTAAGAATTATTTATAAATCAAATCAAATCTCTACTGGGATTGAGATGGTGTTAATTACTTTCCATCTAGAATAGATAGTTACGTATATATAAATTGGAACATAGCTTGTATTTACAAATAGTAACCTTGGAAATATTTTACCCTTACTTAATTATAAAGCCAAAGCGTATAAAAATTAGTTTAAATGTCTTGTGGTGCTATGAATTAAGGAGTGGAGACCCATATTTGATTTGGGTAAGTATGAGTTATTCATAATATATTTTGCTGGTCATTTTTCTTTCATTGTTGTTTCGTACTTCTTTTGATCATATCAATTCGTTAATCTCTGTGTTTTATTATTGTCGAGCATGAACATATTTTGTATATGAAAGTGGATGAGATGGATTGTGAATGGATCAGTTATCGGCTCAGTTTGATGACATGCTTATGTTTGTGACTCGAGCAGTTGTGATATGACGAGTTGTAAAATTACATGTGATAATCGATCCGAGTTGCAAGCTAACGTTTTTTATTAAAACAAGCATGAGCATATTTGTTGAATTTGATTATTCATTTTATTCATTTTGTTCCATGTATTATTGATAATTCTTTTTCCTGGGTTTCCAAGCTCACCCCACGCCCATGAGTTTGATGTGTTGCGAGTTGGATTGCGGATAAATGAATCTGGACTTAGAACCGACCTAGCAGTTTGAGACTTAGTTACTCTCTGCCTTTATATTTGTTGTAAAGAAAATTTATTTTTGAACAGGACCATATTTTACAGTTTTGATATAGATGTTATATTGAGTTTAATTTTTATTTTTCTTTCTAACGGCATAGAAAATCCGGGTCGTTATAGAATAAATGCTAATATTCAATAATGTGAGTTGACTTTTGATTCATTTTGGAATAATGATGGTGAGCAATACTATAGGTTGAGCAGTCTATCACAAATGCACGTGGCTGTAATGCCTGATGGACGGTCCTTATTGTGCACCAAGTAGTGATGGCCAAAATGTCTGGCATGCCTGATTGTGCACCAAGTAGTGATGACCAAAATATCTGACATGCCCGATGGACGGTTCAGATTGTATACCAAGAAGCAACGGCAAAAATGTCCATATGTTATTTAAGGGGGTTTCTCCGTTAATCATGTCGCAATTACCATTGCATTCGTATGGAAGGACATCTATAAAAAGGTTCTATCAACCATTTTCAGTGGTTTTATCACCATCACTGATTCGAGTCAGCGTATAGATGACATGCTTGCTAATTCATCAACAATCAAACAACAGTGTTGAAACTTCATGTAAGTTTCTAACGGTTCCCATTATTTCTCCTTCAAACCCAATTAAGTTGATCTAAATTAACAACGAAATGGACTACGCAAGTGTAACGCTTCAATAACATGCGAAAAATCATCCAGTTTGTTCATACAAGACAGATGATACCATTGTACAACTGACATATCAAAGCTACCCTTACCTGCGGTCTTCACACTCTCTATCAGCTACATATAGCATATTACCAAAAAGAATTGACAAAAAAAAAAAAAAAAAAAAGGATCGAGCTGTACACAAAAATCACAAAACATAGTGTACAGTTGGGGACCATCTCACTGATGACTCGCTCTGTATTACAGTTTCTGACGAGTCGATGTGGGAATAGTTTTTGGTCTTAGAATTCGAAGGAGGTTCACCTTACTGAGTTTCTTAGGCAAAACAATCTGGAATTTTGAGCAAAAAACCTTTTTTATTTGGAGAATAGCCCATACAATAAGTCAGAAATTCCCACCCTCTGAAGTTATATTTAGTTTGAGTTGGTGAAAGGCAATTGCTTAGCCCCTTTCTCTACTGCACTTCTCCAAAGCCGGTACCTTACTCCCAACTTATCATAAGATACGGGCAAATTCCATACATTTGCTCCGTTTATCATCCGGTCTTGTTGCCCGAGAACAAGTCGTAGATCCTCATTCAAAACCTGCGATGAGAATTTTATTCAACTAAGAACGTCTATTTTCATCCGCTCGCATTAGTTCGTATGCAAATTATGTGTTGTTTACAGACACTCGTTGATGTATAATGTATAATGTGGTATGTTTGGTCAAAACTTTGTCCTATCAGAAACCAGGCTGCTGCTCTAGCATTGATTCTTAAAATTTTTATACGAACCATGTTCAGAAAACTGGTTTTGAAACAGTTGCATGAAAATTTTGCTGAAATAGCACATTCATAGGAGCCCAAAAAAGAATCTGTGCAGATACAGAAGCAACATCTATGGTTTGAGAAACTAATCAATCTGAAGAACACAACCAAACATAGTCAACACTTCCAAAGAACAATATCTACCTGGTTTGCAAAATGCCGCCACACGTACTGCATGAGAGGGATGTGCTTTAGCACGGGTGCAAAATCTAGTGACATTCTGTACAATAACCTCGTCTTGTTTCTCGATGATGGTAAACACACATGTAGCTGATGAAGATGGGTAGAGCAATGTCTTGTGCTCTGCCCCTCTATTTTTCCCGGCTTAGAGATCCCAATTGTGGATAACACCATACAAGGGGGCTGGAACTCCATATCGATCGGGTAAGGGTCCCAATATCCTTGGAGCCCACTTGACGGAGTCAAAAACTTCACCAGGCTGGAAAAAAACAGATAAATAGCAAATCACAAACATCAGACAAATAATCAACTAAAACACAGTAATGCACGTATCTATCCATGTTTAGAGAGAAGAAATGATGCATATGTTGTAACAACTAAAAAAAAACCACCACGGAACTAATACACATATTATTTCACTAGTTTGATCTTTGTATGAGAAATAAACAAACCTTGGTACACTCCAGCCCTTGGCGAAGGTGGACGTGTGGGTAAACGGGGCATGTGCGAGAT
Source organism: Embelia ribes (assembly GCA_001753735.1). Lineage (NCBI taxonomy): Eukaryota > Viridiplantae > Streptophyta > Magnoliopsida > Ericales > Primulaceae > Embelia > Embelia ribes. The sequence goes on along the minus strand of MKEJ01050630.1, from coordinate 7,878 downwards.
CCAAAAGGTTGTCCAGAAGTAGTCCATGCTCCACTGGGAGTTCCATGACAATCTGAAATTTCCAACTAATATCAGAAAAGAATAATTATAATACAATGGCAACTAGCATGTATTTAATGAAAGAAAAGAAAAGGCAACAACAACAAACCTCTGCGTGTATTTTAAAGCCTGGAGGAGGCTGCAGAGAAGGAATGGTGGATGTCGGAGGGTCGGTGCCTGGCCAGATCCATATCATTCCTTCTCTCTCAAAACACGGTAATGCTCTGATCTTCACGTTAAGTTTTTTCGTAGATGGCATTTTCTCACACTTCCCATCTGTTGTGTATTCCCAGCCTACATTCATACCATAAGAAAACCTTCAAACCATTAACAATAGCCTAAACTCATTGTCAAGTAACTTGCTACATATCAAATGACACCAAGGGTAAGTTTTGTTAAGCATGTTTTTGCAACAGAGTGCCTTGCTCTGGCATAAAAATGCTTCTATTTGTGCAGACTGCTCCAGTTTTATTTATTTTTCGAGTAAGGTAAAGGTCCACTGAATTTGAAGAGAAAAGCTGAATCATAATAAAATCGATAGAGGCTAAGAGAGCAACAATGGTCTTATGCGCTTGGTGATCGTTACTTTACATAATACATATCCTCTTTCATGTAAACTATAAGCTTATCTGATTTGCTCACCATGGTAAGGACATTGGATGCGACCCTCATTTACTGACCCGAGGTGAAGAGGGCATGCTCTGTGCGCACAAGTGTTTTGGACACATCCGGGTTTCCCATCTTTTCCACGAAATATAACCCAAGGTTCCTCAAAGCAATCAATTGGGACCTAAAATACAATAATGGAGGAACATTGACTATCAGCAGAAAATCTGATCAAAAAACACAACCAACTTTACATTAAAATCTGATCTCCATTAACCATCAAAAAGTTATAGCAAAACTCTTAAGTTGAATAATAACAGCAACTAGAACAATAAACAACAACAAAAAAAGAAAAAAGAAAAAAGGATGGTTTGATGTCATTCCTTTTAAACAAGGTAGGCATGTTAAACCATTAATGACATGAAAAACTGATCTGTGGGTGAAAATTTAGCCCCAATATGGTCGAATTATAAACATTAGACTACTATACCATGGTATCATCCTTGAGGTCTGTGGAGAAAGCAACGGGGTACCAAAAGTTCTTCAAACCGGGATTGTAAGGTGGAACAGGACCGGATACATCTAGGCCTTTACGAGGGGGCTTATGTCTTTTAACAGTATCTGGAGATGAGGTGGAAGTACTTAGTGAAAGGGATGTGGTGTCGGGCTCTGTTGGTCTCTCTTGTAACAGCCTGTCACTGACCAATTCTTCCATGTAAGCTAGCCGATCTAAAGCAGTTGAAACTCTTGCTTCAGATATATGAACCTGCAAGATATTGAGGATAAGAAGTTGGTTAAACAACGTAAAATAAAATACTCTTTTGTAGCCAAAAAGATGCTCAAAGATGAGAGCTTATGCTGAAACGGGTATGTTCTTATTTAGTCGACATTTTTCTTTAAATTGTCGTAACTGCAATACCATCTTCCCAAAGGTCCAATATGCGGCATGTGCTCACAGCCTTAATTGCAACAACTTGAAAAGTTGAGGACACATACTTGGGGACCAAACTTGGGGCAAAAGGGTCATAATGGAACAAGTTGAACAATTAAAAAGGCTCAAGTATTGCAAATGATATCTTACAGCTCAATAAAAATATGATATATTCCTCATTTCCAATACCTGTCTATGAGCATCTGCAAGGTCATCTTGCAATTCTGCAAGTTCCTTCTTTAAGGTACTGATGGATTTGTACTCGCGGGCCAAAGGGTTCAATACCTCGACCACCTACAACAAGAGGAGCTGAAAGTGAGAACAGTAACGTAAACAACTAAAACAAAAGACAACAAAAACAAATGTTGAAAGAAAACTAGTGTTATATATACATATGGACGGTTCAGTGCACAAAACTCCCGCATTGCTGGGGTCTGGGAGGATATGATATACGCAACCTTACCCCTGTTCCGAGAGAAGTGGTTTCTAACGGGATGAACCCATGACCCACAAATCACAATGGAAGCGTGCATGACCTTAGCTTATAGAAATTCAAATTATGGCTTTAAACACCACCAATATCAATTTCGGGAGAAGCTGAACATGGAGCAACTATGATAATCAGATGCCACGTAAACATCATGTCATCTCCGTATGAAAGAAAACTAATGTTGCGAAAAGAAACATAATTGTGAGTAAACCTTTTCATGAAGGAGCATAATAGTGAGTAGATCTTGGCGAGCCCTCCAATCGCAGTACTGAATATCGAATCTAGCCACTTCTAGAGCTTGGTTCACATCCAAAAATTTCCCTTTAGATTGCGGGACTTTAGACCTCGGATCTTCCACATCGAAGAGTGGGCCCCATGCGCTCCTCTTGTCTATCAATCCACTTTCTTCCCCTAATATAGCATAAACTCTAAAGCCAGCCCTAACAGCCTGAAATTGCAGCCAACCACTAGAATATTAGCTAAAAATTTACCAAAGAAGATATTAATAAAGGTTTGTTTTGGACCGCTTTTCTTTTTTGTCTTGGCGCTTAATATCGAACAGGTAGGATTGATGTTATGTACTCAAATCCATCCACATAGAACACATAGATATTAAGTTTCAGTTCTATTATATGCAATTTCAGAGCTGAAACTCTACTTAACCATGAACAAACTAACAAGAAATCTACAATCACAAGAACTTTACCGGTAAGTTAGTAACAAATACAGATGTTATAAGCAAAATTTAATGTCACCAAGATGGCTACTTTTGTAATCATTTCCACTAGATCGCCATCACTGCAGTTAAAGTATAGACCACCATCACATCTAAAAGAGCAGCAGAATATTAAATATCATTAACAAGTTCACTCAGTCAAGTGTCATTATTTTTTAATCTAGTTGCAGCGAAACTTGAAACCAGAAGTTTGATACTGTAAATGATTAAAATTATAGACCATCTCATTTCGATACTGGCTCAAGCAATCATATGAAAACATGATATTTAATATCTGCAACACCTTTCCGCAATTTTATTCTCATATCACTAGACAAGTTATGGTTCCAAACAAGTGGAAAACACTTGAGAGTTTACTACTCCTTTCGTCCATAAATACGAAGAAAGGTCAATTGCGAGACAAGCCATTTATCCTTAAAGTAGCAAACCTTTGTGCAATGCTCCTGGATAGATATTTTGCATCTGAACCGAATTCTATTTGGTATAGTTTCACTTTTCTTTTTGCAATATTGAAAAACAATCGCACTTTCAACGCACATTACTGTTGCAAAGCTTTGTGCAATGTTCATGAAATTTTTAAATTATCTAAATACATATCGAAATTTTCAATATCTTCTTGCACGCCCCCTAATAAAACAAATTTAGGTTATTGTCGCTTCGTTTGCTTGCAACTTTTAAGCAAGTAAGTCAGTTCATTTCTAACTAAAAAAAACTAAATTTATAGCTCATTTAAGTCAAACCAGCAAATAAGCTCAGCTTATAAACTTAGCAGCCAAACGCTGTCCAGCTTTTTAAAAAACGAAGGCAGAGTGTAAAGCTGCAACCAAACCAACCCTAAATTGGGAAACAATAAGCCTCGGCCCGTTATATTCCGTGCCTAGCAAGTATCCCATATAATCATATGCAAGAGTTTAACTTTACATGTCGATATGAGATTACTTTAATATGCAGTCCATCTAATAATCACGAAAACAGAAAAGCTCTGCAACCAAACACACAAAGTAATCAAAATGGACGCTACCTTTTGGCTACCGAATTTATTAGAGCGACTAAAACAGATGGGAAGAGAGAGAGTCGCAGCTGGAGCAAAGGCAGACATAGCGTTCGTTTCAAAAGGTGAAGAGAGAGAGAGAGAAAGAGGAGAAGAGAATTTCGGTTTGAAAATTAAAATGGGTTTATTTTGTTGATAAGAGGCTGCAGTTACCCGCGATCTCGGCACGCCTTCTCTGGCCTGACACGTGGACGAGAGTGGGTTCACGTGCTCTCCACGTGGCAGCCTCCTCCTCCACATCCTCCCCTCTCTGCTATGAGTATCTTTCAATTGGTGGGCGAGGGGGTTTTGATATCTTGCCAGCTTGGACCAATAGGATATGAGATATCTACTTTTTATCTATTAATTGATATTTTTTGTTATCGTATTAATTTCGTAAGAGTATTAGTACTAGATAAAAAATTACCCAAATACCTTCCTTACATTATTTATGAATATTCTAACAAACGACTCAAAAAGAAGTTATCACCCTAACAAATGTGATTGATAATTTTATTGTGTACATACACATAAATATTTTCTTCGTCCATAAATAATTAACCACATTTCTAATTTGAAATGTCCAAAAATAATTGGACACTTCTATTTTGGGACACACAATCATCACAATAGAAATTCAATTACAATTGTTACCCTTCAGAATTATTAGAGGTTAATGTCAAGTTAGCTATTAATATGGGCAATTTGGGTCATTTGACTTCAATTCAAAATTTAAATTTGAAATTGTATAAAATTGTGTCAAGTACGGAGGGAGTACAAGATAGAATTTGTCACAATATAAAACATAAATGAAGATAAAATGGGTTGGACTAGAGATAAGTTAGGTAGACTGGGTTAACTAAGCCGGATCATGGGCCAACCTTTATGTTCTCTTTTGGGCTGGATTATTTATGCTAACAACATAAGTCATATGCTCGAGATTCGAGTGCTTAAGGCTAAAATAAGGAGTTCGTGTACAGATGCTAGAGGTGGAAATGCCAGAGATCCAAGTCTTGAAGGAAAAATGCAAGAACAAAGTTGCAGGAAGAAAATGGAAAATTAAAGCACCCAATTGATCAGCACCAACGGCGTTCAATCGATCAATGGGCATATCTCAATGACTAGCTAAATAAGGAGCTGATTTAAGTCAGCTAATTATTATGCAACAACTTTAACTAAAATTTAAGGTTTTGTAATATTTTGTTATTGATAGTTTAGACTTTAGTACAAATAAAATTAGGAAACAATATAGTTTTCCTTATTGATCTAATTTGATTATTCCATCTTTACTTCATGTCTCTCGATTGGTATATGAAATTATATAAATTAAGTGCATATAATTAAGCTTTTAAGTCATTTATATTGCGATTTAATATATGAAACTTGTTATATTTCGGTATTACATATTTTTATTTGCATATTTATGACGCTAAATATGGAGATTTAAAGTCAAGAAGCAAATTCTCATGGAATATTATATCAAGCATTATGTTTGGATGTTGGTTTGAGATTACAACTGTCAATAAAAGAGTTCAACGAAGTACTAAGCGAACAATTTAATTATCCATTCGTTGACTAAAAATATGAATTTTGTTGAATTTATGGAAAGTTTTGGAATAGATTTTGGTATCAAATTTTGTATAGTTGGAAAGCTCATTGAATTATCTTTCCAACGATTCAAATAGAGATCAATTCCGAGTTTTTTACAACGAGTTATGAATTTTTTCGTGAAGGAGTACAATATTATTGACTAATTAACTGTGGGAGATAAAAGTGCAATACTTGATTAATATCATTATTTTTATTCTAAATCTAATGAGGAAATATTTCATTGAAGATATTTTTACAACATTAATTAGTGTAGAGATATAAAATGGTTATTCTAATCCTAATTTCTTATCATTCATTATTTCTCTTATCTAATTTTGAAGGCTAGAGAGAGGGCCTCTCAAGGATCATCTTTTCTTTTATTATTTTCAATATCATTTTATGAGTTATTTTTAATTATTTTCTTATTAATTATTATTGATCATCTTCTTTACATATTTGTATTTTCTTTCATGAGTTGTTATTTATACTTTACTATACTTATCATAATTATGCTATGCTAGTGTCATTTCTTGTCTAGGAGATGAAGATGAATTAACAAAATCTCCCCAACTCTTAATTAATGAGTATGTTTTTAATAAACGTAATCTAAAAATTGAATTAGTCTAAAATTTAGGATTTTTAACCTGTCTGGGTATCTTAAAAATTTCCTATGTATAGTTCAGGTGTCTAACAATCACCCGATGACACACTAGGTTGAAGTAAACCAAATTATACACATAAGTGATTTTCTATATTAACAATATTTTAGAGCTCACTAATTAGGATAATTAGGGAGAAAAGTTAATTAATTAGATTCCCCATTAGGCAAGATCTTAATTAATATTGTTATTTTATTTTTATTGTTTTATGGTTAGTTTAGTTTTTTCAACTCAACTCAACAAAAATCCAAGAAATATTAGGAGTATGAAATAATATAAATAAACAAATTAAATCTTTGAGAATAAATTGAGTGTTAGAGATTTCTTAGGATATTCCTAAATTAGTAGGAGTTCCTGAGATCGATAAACCCAGTACTTTACCTGTAAAACTATATCGTTCCCTAATGCACTTGCTGGATATTATTATCTGCACGTTTTAGGAGCAGTCATCTCTAAGTACTTTGGAGGCTTTACTTTCCCTTGTTTTGGATCATTAATAAAAGCTATGGGTTATATGTATCATTTATTCATCATATTGCATCTTGATTATAATTGTAGTTGATCTATTGATCGCGATTTTTTTTATTCATTGAGTATATTATGATTTTAATACAGTTAGTCTTCTTTAATGGTGATATTTTTTCCATGAATAAAGTAGCTTAAGTTTTTATAATTTGACTTAAGTTCAATGGGGAAATCATGAATAAACCCTAATAATACATTTTGATTGAGGCTTAAATGTTACATATTTATGTTATTAAAATAGTGCATTTATAGAATTTAATGTGTGATGAATGCATAATTTGTAGTGAATTGTGATATTACGAGAAATATTGTATGTTTCAGGTAAAAAGATGGAAAATGCATTATTTTGAGGCTAAAACGAGATGATGTTGATATGATGATATTTCTAAAGATTTTTGGCCAAGCATTTGAAAGAATAAAGTGTATCGAGACTTAATGAAGACTTGTCGAGATTGGAAGTTGAAGAAACAAGCAATCAAAGTTGAAATAATTGAATTGCAACATTTTTGTCCGGACGAGATTCGTTTCGATCGGATGAGATAGGCATTCGATTGGACAAGACATATTTAGTCTGGACGAGTTGGACTGTTTAAGAATTTTCTTTTTGGTCTTTAATGCCTCAATTATTACCTTTAATTAGGTAAAGTAAATTCTAAATTATGATGTAAAATAAGATCCAATTGCTAGGATTTAATTTTATTACCTTGTGACTCATAAAACCCTAGTCTCCTTATGTTCTTTATCATTTTGTTCTTTTGTTTTTCTAGAGGAGAAATTTGGAGATTTGCCAAAAGTAATTGTAAGAGCGTGACAGTCTGCAACCTTGTTGTTTTTCTTCTTTACAGTTGTAAGAGTATTCAAATCTTTTAATCTTTCAAAAAAAAATTGCAGTTGTTTAGTTTTAATTTCTTGCTTTACAGTTTAGTTTATTTTGCTGTTATTACGAATTTGAGTGTTGTAGTTGTTGAATAGGGTTATTGGAATATTATATGCTTAGTTTTAGTTATTAAAATGAAATTCTTCGGTTTCATTATTATTGCAGAATTTATTATTGATTATGATTTCTTTCGGAATTGCTATTATTGAATTCATTATTTTTGTTAATTTAGATACGAGTAGCTAAATATATTCTTTACCCTAAGGTAAGGAAGATAGTTAGTCTATCCCCCCTAATGAGTAGTTATTAAATAAGATTTTATAATCTGGACCGGAACTGATTAGTATTAATTTTAGTATTTTTAATCTGTCTAGTTGGCTTAGAAATTGCTTAGA
>MKEJ01050619.1:4660-15408 GCA_001753735.1 Embelia ribes | reverse complement strand
AATTTTGATAAATAATTTTTTAGTTTTAATTTTTTTAGCGCTTTTTTTTTTTTTTTTTTTTTTTTTTTTTTTTTTTTTTTTTTTTTTTTTTTTCTACGGGAAAATTCCCCACAATTGTTACAATAGTACAGAATTTGTGCGTTGTTCACATAACAACATTTTTGCAACGTGATTTATCGATTTGGAAATTATGATTATAATTAAAGCTTGAACTTGTGGAACTGCATATCAAACAATTTTCTACTATGTAATGAAAAATGCAATTGCACAATGCTAGACCTCGAACAAGCACATTATTAGTTTCGTGTATGTTCTGAGGTGCATCGTACATGTGTATTTCTATTTTGGTTTCTCTTTTGGTTCGATTAAACTACAGTGCCATCTGTCGTAACGTGTTATACATCGATTGTAACATAATATTCATATGGAAAGTGCATTTGATTACAAGTACTTTGAGAGCACGAGCCAGATAAATAGTCCAGGTGTAACAAATCATAAGACGCGACTATAGTTAGAATAACCCTTGACACAATGAATAACTCAAAACATCATATCATGTTATCTTCATTTTTTTTGTTTTTTTTTTGGCACATATTATTAGGGATCTTCATTTGGCCAGCATGGGCCGCCTCGGTCCACTCCGCGCGAGCTTGCAGGCCAGTGGGCCATACGGGTTTGCGAGCAGCGGGCCTACAGGCTCTTTATGAAAAATATGGGACATGTATTTGCGCCGCAGCTAGACAATCAACTAACTCAAAAAACTAAAAAGATAGTCAACTCACTTTGATGGTCAGCCGACTGCTTTGCTACATTTTACAAGAGCTAAAATTAATTAATGACAATCTAATAATTGAAAAAGGTCAGTCAATTGACCTATATGGTTAACCAACTGTCTATGTGACAATGGTTAATCGACTGTCTTCCTACATTTTACAAGAGCTAAATTTAAGTAATAACAAATCTAATAATTAAATAAGGTCAGTCGATTGATCTACATGGTCAATCAAATTATCTACGTGACTATGGGATGCAGGAAGTTGGCAGGACTGATGGGTGGGTTTAGATCTTGGGACCGTGTCCGCCCCACACCTGCTGAGGCGAAGCAGGTGCGGGCTAAGATGCAGACGAGTGCGCACCAAATGATGGGTGCGGCCTTCAAACTTGCGGGCCAAATGAATATCTCTACATTATCGCCTATTGTTTCCTTTACAACTAAAATTTTACATATGCTCTTGTGAAGGTAATTTTGTAAGAACTGGGTTTGACCCAATAGTCAAAGGAAGGCCCAAACGAGATATCAACCAAGCAGCAGAAAAAAACCAAGTTACTAAGATAACTGGCCCCGACAGTCTTACGCCCATTGCGGGTAAGTAAAAGTGCTGCGCCATGTTTGGTGTCCAAAAGTACAAAGTCACATCAATCACAGCTTATGAAAACAAGTTAAATGAGGTGCACCGGGGGCCCCTTTAGAAACGATTACTATTAGCTTATCTTGTCTCACTTGATCATTGGACTTCTTTGTTGTGTAGTAACTCAACGTTGAATTTTTTTTTAACAATAATATTATTAGTTGCATTATAATATTATTATTATATGTTGTATGGTGGACATAGCGTAATATGATATCATAGTGTGGGAATTATGTTGAGGCGTAGCTTTCGTAAGATTGAGAGGCATTTGTGTTGATGCCTTCGTTGAATATGTTGAAAACTTCCAGTTTTTGCTTATCCAATGTCAGACCATTGAATAAAAAATTCCAGTGGGTTTGAGTTGAATCAAGGAGTTTGTCCAATGGTTCGTCCACCGATGGACAGACCGCCGAACAATACGGCGTGACCCCCACTATCTTTTTACCTTTATCGCACATATTGAGGTACTTTTTACACACATTCCGAAAATAGAGTGAGAGAGAGAGAGAGGGGAACATAGACTTTGAAACCCTACTTTTCTTCCCTTTGATTCATCTAATTCAAGTGTTTGTTCGTTGATAAAAAGTAGATATTTACGACCCTTAGTGCGAAGCCTACGTTTTGAGGTAAGTTTCGTATTTTCTCTTGTTCATTTGCGATCACTTGGTTTCCTTACCTTTAGTGTACGTGAAAATAAATTAATACTTTTTCTTTCTTATCTCGTGGAGATAGTTTTTATATCTAGGAGCATTGCGATCTGAGTTGCGTAACTAGATCAAACCAAGGGGTCAAATGGAGGCGATTTGGGGTTTTTTTGGCATAGCTTCTTGGGTAACTTTTGGAGGGCATTTGAGGTACGAGTAGAACATGAACTATAATATAAGTTTGAGAATTTGTGTGCGTATGGATATGTGTAATATGTTTAGGGTTCAAATTCGGTCTCGTGATTCGGCATTGTGTTCATATATGTAATAAAAATTGATTCAGTAATTGCATAACATATTTAAATCGCATTTTTGTGGCTTATAAATCGAGGCCTACATTTAAGCATGTTCATATTTGTGTATATTTATCATTGGCATAATGATTGTTCATACGAGCATGTCCATATACGTTTATTATTCAGGAATTGGATTCATATACTCGAGCATGCTAATTCGGGAAACTAAATTTGGAATTATAAATAAAAAAGGCATATTCTGTTTGAGTCTTTTCTATTTATTTTCGGAATTAGTGTCAACTTTTACCTACTAAAATCGTCGGAATTTATGAGCATCTCGACGGCTCTGATTCAGGCCTATGAATCGTAGCACCGGCGCCGCTCATGTTGTTTTATAGGAAAATGGCATTCGGGCCCAAGGACACTCAGGTCCATTCGGAAAGGACGGTAGTCCCAACTTTACTTGAGTCATGGTCAGGATTTATATTCGGGCTCCGAGTTGAGCATTTGGTATTTGGAATTAGGGACTCGTGTTTCGTATCGAGCATAGTAGTGCAATGTAGGCTTAGCACTATACCCCTCATGTTGGAAATCATGCTTTATTTATAAATCGGAATTAATTGAGAATTGGATGCATAACATTAGCATACATGGCATACATCACTTAATCTCAAATTTATCGTGTAGTTGATTGTTCAACTCGTATTTCTTTTTCCACATATATTTTGTGCCAATGACCATTAGGGCTACGGGGTCGGACTTAGACTATCGGGCTTTGTGATGGCTTTTGATATATTTTGTTGAGGCCATAGAAAAGAAAAATGCGGATTTTTATTTGAGACCTTGGGAATATGTATAACTTTATTTTTATTTTAAGAACGAATACATAGCTTGATCGCGTATACAAGTGCGAATGTTTTCTTTTTGCTATTATTGTAAAATAATGGAGATGTGGATTGATGTAGTTGTTAGGAATGTTGTATATTATATCAAGCTTTAATGTTGTGTATTCGTGGTGAGATTGGCGCAGATGTATCTTTCGATTCTTTTCACTTCCTTTTTTTGGTTATTATTATTCAGTTATTTTCCTTACTTTTACTATTATTCTCATGTCCCTGAGTTTGTGAAATTATGGGCATGGCATGTCCAAATCTCCATATCCAACCATCTAACCTACCAGACTATCCATAAACCTAACCACACCCTCACAGTTATTACTCTATTCATTTAATAATAAGTGTCATTTTATAAAGAAAACAAAATCATTTCATATTAAGTTTCGTTTTAGAAAACCAATGCTGTGTTTGTTAATTTTTTCTAAGTTTACTAATTACTCAACACATAAATTTTCTGAGTATTTCAATAAAGGATAATATAGTAAAATATCAATATATTTTTTTATACAAAAAACGAAACTATTTACTGACTTTCTTAACCTGTGAACGGTGGAAGTAATAATTAAAAACTAAGGAAAATTACATTTACCCTCAGCAGTACTCTTTTAAATAACATCTAATCTTTAATTTTTAAATACTTACTTCCCTAATTCTTATATGGGAAAAGTGTATCTAACACCAATAAAAGTGATTTAATGATAAAAAAAAAAATTCTGGATCACAAAAAAAAAATATAATAATAAAAATTCTATGAGCAATATTGTAATTATATATATATATATATATATATATTAAATTCTGTGTCTAGAAATCGTGCCTAACCAATAACCATTATATAACTTTTATCTTTGATAATTGTTCTTTTCTTACACAATGGGTCTAGAGTTTTAAGCCATTAAAATAGTGAGTTGCATAAGCACTAATATATTAATGCAAATAGTTGGTCTAGTGGTCGAATGATCGGTACTTATAATTTCAGGTAGGTATGAAGTGGGGAGTTCGATTCACATGTACCGCACTTAGAGTCATACCCCCTAACTTGTTGGAAATTATCGTGGGTGCGAAACATTAAATCGTGTGGACTAGTCAGATGATGCACGCTGACGAAACCACATATTGAAAAAAAGAAAAGCACGAATATATTGCATGAGTGCAATGCACTATATCATCATTGCACATCGAACATTGGAATAAAGTGTCTTCTATTTATCAAAAGTAAGCTATAAAGATGAAGTACTACAATATAATAATTGAGTTTGGCAAAATAAGATTAAACCCAACTATTTTTCATTTAGGTCAACCAAGTATATTTTTATACCAGCAAAAGATAAGGAAAAGTGCCTATGTTGAATTCCAAATATTTATTTTCATTTAATTTCTACATCAGGTTCTATGAAAAACTATTCTCGTTATAAAGTTTTAACATTTTGAAAAATGCAAAATTTCTCAAAAAATCCTTTAATAACTTTACTACCATATATCATATAATAAAATATAGAATTATGCTTAGCCCTATTCTGGACTAGGATTTTATATATTTGGTTAAAAATATTGTGAGTATTTACTATTTAGAAATCTAAAGTAGCGTTCTCTTAATATTTCTATAAAGAGAAATATTATTATGAATCAATTCAAGTCCCAAAATTTCAATTAAAAATTAAATGAGAGAATAGAAAAAAATGAAAAAAAAAAAAAAGTACTTGGGGAATCTTCCGTTAGTTATAATTTAATGATAACATGCTCTTGTGCTATGCTAACACCATAAAATACATAGCTAGAAGATTTTAATTTTTACGATGTTCATATAAAAATAAAAATATATGATTAATAAACTAACAACACGGTAAAATACATAGTATAATATTTTAATTTTTATGATGCTCATATAAAAATAAAAATATACGATTAATAGACTAACCTTAGGAAGAGAAGGAATATGTGAAACGATTGAGCATTGATCGTGCGAAAAAAATTAAACAAGTATGTGAAATAGCACAACTTATTTGAGAAATAAGTTTTTACCTCTTTGTCCTCTTTCTTTACTTTTAACTTTTCAAGTGTGTTACAAAAATGTGGGCTTGTGCCCTTTAGATAAGGAAAGAGAGAACCGAAATCTCTTTAAATGTTTCTATCGTCCATCAAAATAGAGAATTAATCTCTACCATTTAATAAACTATGTAAGATTTATAAGGTTTGTAGCTCATTATTCACGGACACTAACCTCAAGTTTAAAGGCCATTGACTTCAAAAGCAAACTAAACAATTATTTATGGATGAACACTTAAGTGGATGATAAATATTGTAATCAACTCATCATTCTCACATGCAATTCAAGTAATTAACATAATAAATTAACAAAATAACTTACAAAAGTTACAAAATCATTCATGACCATAATGGGTTGTAACTCATGCACAAAAGAATAGTATATAAGATACAAAAATAAAATTGCCTGAGTTTTAAAATATGAATAACATCTTCTGAGTTAATTTTTTTTCATTGTTTTGTTTAAAGGATTGAGATTTGTACGGATTATGATTCAGAACGTGTCACATAAAATTTTTATAGACTCATGCTCATTAAAAAGATCATCTTAACAGCCATATAAATTCAATATGACGTATTCTAAATGATAATAAATAAGAAAAAAATTTACACATTTGTACGTATAAAATTTTAATTATTATTTAAATATGCATATAAACTAAAATAATTTTTTTTTTGTAGTTGCCTTAACTTTATGAATGCCAAATAGTGCATGGATTATGAAGTTGTCTTTTCCATGTCCCCTATGTTTTGCTTTGTCATCTTCCTAGGACATTGCTTCATAGATATTTGTTGATAACCAAAATGGAATAAACATGTTACTAACCTTTTAGTCAAATTGCACATTGACCCTTCATCTATAATTATATGCTTATTTTATTCGATTGAAAAACCAATACCCCAACAATTTTAATTATTTGTTTCACATAGTTCTATTTCATTTAGAATGTTGAAGTATATGAACTTACGAATAGGGTCATACTAAAGTTTATTGTATTTGCGCTCATGTACTTGTTGCATGGTCGGTTTTGTTAGAAAATGACATAGTTAGGCATTTTGACTTACTCAAAGTGAGATTACAAAATTTTTATAAATTACTATGTATTTTTTGTCCATCTTAACTCGATACTCACAGTACCTTGAGGTTGTAGTTATACTATACTTACTAATTTCAATAAAAATTTAGATCAATCGTCATTTACCCAATCCCCTAATAAAATTTATGGACACATTTAAATATGAAAAAAATCAACCGTCATTTATATGGTGATTGGTGATTGAGCCCTCAAATACACAACCATGAATATTTATCTCAAAGGGTGTTTCTGCACAATCAGAAATCGTAGGGGTATAAATGTAATACGCGCAAATTTGTCGAGGCGACAATGAATTATCCAAGACAGCAGGGGCTTTTAAGTAAAGTCAACGACAAAGCCAAGCTCCGAAATTCCTATGTTGGAGATAATTACAGCAATAATCCCAATGAGTTCAAGTGAAATTCTATTTGGTTCCTATAGTTTCAATTGCAACACAAATAATCTCAAGTTTAGAGTATGCGACGATATTGGTCCCCATTATGGGTCCTGTTAAATACCAAACTAAATGGTTTGAATGTTGGTTTCATCGGTAAACAGCTGCTACAATTGAACCAGATATCGATATTTAAAACTACTAATATATGTATGATATGCATATATAAAATCATATACATAACACGTGCGTGGTTAGATTATGAGAAAAGACTAATGCATAAGAGTTAGTATAATTCCCTTAAATAATTTGGTACGCAGATCTTTTTGTTTGGCAAAAAATTGAGGACCATTTATATTTCTATTTGAACCATTGGGACCAAATAGGATACTATAAAGATCATTTGTGTATTCATTTCAGGCAATTTTATTAATATCTATCATTTTATTTTTTGCATCACATTACAAGTAGCATCATTCGATTCCATAATATTAATACTATTGGCAACACATTAATAAAATTTGATTTAATTTATTTTACTGACACCACATTAATTAACTCTAGCACCACACATCGTTTTCTTCCTATAAATCCTAATTTATTTGATCAATATACTATCTCAATAATACATATATTTTATCCTCTTTTGAATAATTTAGTAAAAATTTTGATGATCAAATATTTATTTTTCAGTAGAACTAATATATATATATACATACATACATACATATATATATATATATACATCTTAATTTGTGTCTATATTATTTAAACTTAGAATTTGCTCAACACCCAAAAGAAAAAGTCCAATCTTTTATTTGAATTGGTTGATTATATATAAGTTATTTGATACCCTTAAAAAATTGCCCAATACCCACAACGAAAGATTATTATTTTTTATTTGGGTTGGGTGATAGATATATAATTGATTGATTTTTATAAGGGAATTTGAGAATTTATTTATTCTTTTGATGATTCGTGAAATGGTATTGAAAGTGTGAGTGTGAAATGTTCATGTTATCAAATATTTTAAAATACTAAGAACAATATTTTAAAACATTTTAACGTTGCCATGAAAACGAAGGCTTGCTAATTTTGAAAATTGATTTCAATTTTGTGAAATTAGTTTTGACTTTGTGAAAGTAATAATTTCATTGAAATTTTATTTTATTTTTTGTTTGTAATATCCTTTCATTAATGTTATATACTTATAATCTATTAGTTGCCCTTTTAAATTTTAAAAAATAAATCGTGTGAGATACTAATAGTTATTAAGTATAGTGCCAATAGCAATTTAAATTAAAAATTAAAAAAAGTACAAAAAATAAAATAAATGAAGGCTAATAAAATTGCCATGCTAACGTGTATATTTTATTTTACATAGCTCCGTGCTGTAGCAGAAATAATCCTCATCATCAACTAACTTTAAAAACATTAGATCTCATTTTCATTTAATTTCTAAAAACTTAATTTTTTTTTATTAAAATTACAAAGTTTAAAAGTTGTTCATACCAACCTTTTTATAAATTTGTAAAAAAAAAACTAAAATATTTATAAAAAATATAAAAAAATATTTTATCTAATTTTAACCAAGGTTTTAAAAATTTGGCAAAAAAAATTATTTTTTAAATAAAGAAATTATGCATAATAATTTTTTTGTATTGAAAAATCTATTTAGAAAAAAGAGATAATAGAACAACTCGCGCGGCAGTGGCACATTAGAAATTTCCAATGCGAGAAACTATCTATTTAGAAACTCTGCCCATTCTTCTGCTTATGGAGAGATAAATTAAACACCAGATATAGAGAGAGAGAGAGAGAGAGAGAGAGGTTGCATAGATGCGCGTATATATAATCAATAAATTAGGCGTAATTGAGAGAGATTAAAACCCTAGGCATGAAGTTGAACGGAGAGGTTGATGAAGAGGAGGAGAAGGGTAGAGAGAGAGAAGAGGGAGAAGAAGAAGTTCAGAGGCTGGTTGTTGGCTACGCTCTCACCTCCAAGAAGAAGCTCAGCTTTTTGCAGCCCAAACTCCTCGGCCTCGCTCGGTAATATATATATTTCTATATGTGTATGTGTATGTGTATGTATCAGGGTATGTTTGTTGCAATTACTAGTAATCTTCTGGTTCCAGCAAGTGCGAGAGCATTGAGAAATGTCACCAATCCAATCTTTCTATTGCAAAAAGTTTTTAGAAACTGCTACAGTGGCTTTCTTTATGATGAGAAAATCATTATTTATACTTCTCTGTTAGAAAAACAATTTTCTTCCTGCCAAAATAAAAAATCACTTTGTAAATTGATAGCTTAATTGTATAGAAAGTTCCGTATAGAAAGTCTGAAAATGACCATTTTTTATTATTATTTAAGAGAAATGGATTTGTAGAAAGTCGGATTTACAAATTTAATGAGAAAGGTTATTTAGTTTCTATATCTGAGTTTATGGATTGTATTCAGACTTTTTAAGCAAATTTTCTATACGATTGACTTATTAATCAGAAAAAAATTTCTTGATTTTGTCAGGTATGTGTTTTTTGTGTTGCGGGAAATTTTATTTTTTAATATAGAAAGTGTGAACAGTTATTTTCAATTTCCAGAAAATTTTCTGGTATGGGAATAATGGATTTGGCACATTAAAAAGGCTGGTATGAGTGGTCTAATCTTTTGGTTATAGCAAGTGCAAGAGCATCCACACCAGTCTTTTTAAAAGAGTATTTCTCTCATTTAATATCTCAACCGATAAATCTTGCACAAGAAATAATCCATAACACTGATTCTCTTTCTATAAAATCTCGGGAGAATTGCTGTAGTGGATCTACCGTTCGCAATCCTTTGTTAAAAACTTGGAATATAATTTTTTTCCACCTAAGTGTAAAACCCTAGCTGAGTTAGGGGTTTACATAATCATATGATATTTATTAAGAAATTGTATAGAAAGACTGTATACAAATCCCAAAATATTGATTTATGCAAGAGAGATTTTTTAGAAAGTCTAATTTAGAAATTAATCTTAAAAAAATTGGTGGGAGTACTTTTAGCAAATTCCAATAGCTATAACCGGTGATGTTCTGCTAATTTTTTTTTTTGTTTTAGTTTTTTGTATTCTACTTTTATACTTTTTATTTATGTATAAGGAGCATGTTCTTGTATTAAGAACAAACTACTTTTCTGACAATAGATATTGTTTGGCATAAATAGTCCTTCGAATATTTTAGTAATGGACTAGATACCCTATATCATGATTTCATTTGGAATATGTACAAGAGAAGAGAGGATAAGCTTATTATTACATTGAAAAAGTGACCGAGGAATTCCCATTAGTAATTGTGCATTAGAGTCCCTCTTAATATATATATATATATATATATATGCACACATTAAAAATTTTACACCAAACCCAAATAACAACAATAGTTCACAAATCTATTGACCCTTGACTGAGATATACAGTGTGTAATATAGATGAACCAAATATTTATTTTGATAAAAAGTTAACAATGATTATCCTGATTTCACCGGTGTGTTTTATTAGACTAACATCTCATTGCATGGACGGCACTCGCGAGGGCAAACACTGGAAACGGGCGGTGGGGGGAAGGGGGATCCATGTAGCTTTGAACCCTTTAAAATCAAAGGAGAAAAATGAAACACGATAATTGAGAAGAAAAATGAACACAACTCTTAGGAGTAAGTTTGTATAATTTACACAAAACACTCAAACGTTCTTATTATTATGGGCAAAAATCTTTAAATTTCTATGGAACTGGTGATTTTTATTGGATATTATTATTAAAGGCAAAAACTTAAAAAAAATTTCTTCCAAGAAAATCATTTTACCGGGCACAATAGAACGGAAGCCGAAATATCAAGTTGTCACACATACTTATGTAAGAATTTATGTAATTTTATAACATTGCTCCTAAAATATTAAGAGTATGTATGCAAATAATTTCTTCACCAAGTGTTAATAATTGTGTTACTATTATA
>MKEJ01050613.1:0-18770 GCA_001753735.1 Embelia ribes | reverse complement strand
CATTTGCATCTCTCTCTCTCTCTCTCTCTCTCCCTCCCCCTCCCTCCCTCTTAACGATTTTCCAACCGCCTTTTCACTTAATTTCTTTAAGGAAAACATTTATCAGTAATTTTTTTAGAAATTATACGTACCATATTTATCACCATGAAAGACTCTTTTTTTCTCCTAAAAGTTTTTAAAATTTTTACCGGAAACTCGATTGCAACAAAATTCAGTAATATAAGGAAATTTGTAAAAATAAATATTTTTGTAATTATTTTTATATGATATTTGTATTGTTTATATATATATAACTCAAAAGTATGTTATTCTAAAAATATGTAAACATATTTGTAACTATACGTAGTTTTCCACGCATCTTGTCAATATTCTTTTAGATTTATTTATAATATAATTTAATTATTAATAATATTGATACATTTTTATTTCTATATTATAAGACTGCCCTTCATATTTTCATTTTTTTCAAATAATTTCTCCCTCCGTTTCTCATTCGGCAACTATCGTACGTACCATCTTTCTCTTCTAATTTTTAGATTGAAAGAATAATCATTCCCTATATAAAACAATATAAAGTATATTTTTTACTAATCTCATTTCTTAATTAATCTCATTTCTTAATTAGGAACTTGTAGTTTTACCAAGAAGATATATTTTTTCATATAGACATTGTGAATATTAAATTTCAGCACTCGTATATCTACTGTAATAATTTTTAGAGATTCCTTCAAACAATACGGTTGCGAAATATCTTTACTTCTATTTTTTTTCAATAAAATAATAAAAAAAGAGAAATCATGCACTTAGAAAAATGAATAGAAATGCTCTAATTAGTTAGACAATCTCTCCCTCCACCCAAGATGAGAAAAAGATAATAACACATTTAATTATTATAGTTTTTTATAAACAAACTTTTTTCTAAAAATATTTCTTAGTTGAAAATTTTATATTTTATAAAAAATATAAAAAGTTTTAAGTTTATTATGAGCTATTGTTTGCGTAATTCCATTGTTCAACTTTCAAGTACAAATTTATTTGAGATGAGAATGAACCTAAAATACATTTTATTTAAAAAATCAAGTTTTGAATTATATTAATTTAGATATAAAGGCGTAAAATTCGTTCTGAACTCCCAAAAAGAACATAAAAAATATGCATAATTAGATGATGTATTAGCCATTAATTTATTTGATCTGTCAAGTTAAGTATCAAAATTATTAACTTTTTTATTTGTGCATTACCGCGTCACTGAATTTATTCAATTATGATTCAACATAAATTAATTTTTTTGTAACACTTCGGTTCTACTTTCATCTTCATATTCTTTTTCTCTCTCAATTCTAAGAGCATTTACAATAGAGTTTCTAAAACGTTATTTTTCCTCATTTGATTTATTAAATTAAGAAATTAAAAGAGAAAAATGTATCATGCAAGTAGTTTTATATTTCTCAGTTTCTAGAAAAAAATTCAGAAATAATGTTATAATAAATTCTTCAATGGAAAAAATTAGTATTCACAATTTCTCTGTTAATTTTTTTCCTCACAAAAACTATGAAACACTAGGTAATATTCGGAAAAACATATTTTTGTATTTTATTATATGATATATAATTATTGTAATAAGCTTTTTTTTTTACAAAATTTATAGAAAAACTGGTATTGGTTATTTCTAAAATATAAATTTTAGTGGGAGAAATGTATTTTTAGAAATTGAGATGTAGAAATTAAATGATGGAATGCTCTGAGCCTATGGTCTTTGAAATATAGAGTGTTATTATGTTATACACAAAATTTGAATTTATTATTGGGCTTATACTTATTCCCAGTCTTAATTGTTGTGCATACACGATGCTTAAATTTGCAAATAATTTTTAAAAGGCATATACATGCATGCAAAAAATCAAAATTTAGCAAATAATATCCTCAACAAACGTTTCATTAGACAACATAAAAATGCATTAAACGGTCACCAGTGATATTCAATGTTATTCAAAAGTTGGCCAAATCTAACATTTTCTTTTGCATTAAATTATTAGTACAATTTCTTAAAAATAATCTAAAGAATTTCATTGTCTACTCCCCATGATACACTCATGATTTGCCTTAGAAAAGGTAAATAACAGAAATTGCACTCTTTGGTTCTAAATAATTTTTCGTCTCCTAACAAAAAGAATCAATATATTGATAAATCCAATACGCGGCAATGAGAGCAACAACAGGTCAAAATTCAAAAAATTCCTAAAGCATAGAGCCGTTAGAGCAAGTTGGGGGGAGGAACACTCCCCTCCACGAAGGATTCTAGTGACCGAGGAAAAATCTATAACCCAACTGTAAAAGAATATATTTACCTCATTCAATTCTTGAAAATTTTGATATAGGGCATAGCCCTAAGCCCTCTATACCTCAAGGTTTAAAGTGCCATTGCCATCTTTAATCCTGCAAAAGTATTGGGAAAAAAACATTAGAGGATAGTTTCACAAAAGGTAATCAGAGGGAAGTTTTCAAAGTATACCAGAGAAAAAATAAAAAAATGATGAGCATGTAAGATCAATGTAGAGAAGCTTCAGCAATCATAAATATGCGAACAGAGTGCATAAAAGTCAAGAAAGCTACACCGGTTTGCGCCTCCAATGCTTCCAATATGAATCCTGATATACATACATACTAATATGTACATACTTTATATAGACATTTAAATGGTAAAATCACGAACGTTGATCTTCTTCTTAAATCTAGGACAAATCTCCAAGATCTAACAATCAAGGAATAAAATCTTGTACATACAAAATATGTACACATTAGTATGTATGTATATCATTACTCTTCCAATATTATCCATTTCTCAAGAAAAGCAAAGAGAAGATGGCAAATTTTAGGTGTTAAAAGGGGAAAGAAGTACAGCATATTACCATCTCAGACATGAAAACAGCTCAAGAACCAAAGACAAACTAATTTTAGTTTCCCTACAACTTCAAAATGACGCAAAAAAGTTCATACAATGACAGCTAACGAGATGTGCACACTTAATTAGGGCTTGTTTGGTTGTAGCTTATAAGCTCCAATTTATTTTTTTTGCTTAAAAGCTTGATGGCGTTCGGATGCTCATGCTTAGCTTTTAAGCTGTGCCCATTTGCTGCTTTGTCCTAAATATGTTGTAAGTTTTAAATTGAATGCATCCAACTTTTTTCTCAGTCACAAATAAGTTGACTTATTAGCTTAAAAGCTGCAACCAAATAAACCCTAAGTAGGAGTTATACACTGCGCAGCTGATTAACATACCATCCAACGTGGCTAACTTTTGCACTAGGTCTTCTAGCCCACATCAGCAGGTCATTCAAGGATTCTCGCAGAACCAGACCCGCTACATATGTCCCTTGTCGGCAGCACCCTGAACAACAACATAATATCAATCTTACAAAAGAAACCGATAGTCACTAAAAACTCATTCGTAAAGCCTATATACAGTTATACGATATGAGCATTATAACCATCTCCATAAGGTGCCTGGAAGCCAATCTCGGGACTGCTATAATTCATTCCATATGATCCACCTTTAATAACAAAAAACAAAAAGATTTTAGTCACATATGGAAACAACCTACCCATGCACAACTAAAACCAACAAGCCATCTAAGACGGGCTGAAATGTATGGCCTCTAAGATTTTATTTGAAATGTAGTAAAGTCAGACTACCAACAGAAATAGTACGGAATATTAACAAAAGAACTCAGAAACTGCTACATTACAGAACATTAAGAGAAGAAATAATGATATATCTCTGGCAAAGAGTGAGTAAGTTAATAACAAGAGAGGTAAGCGAGAAAAATATATATATATACCAAGAGCCCATGGTCGGCCATCGTCATTAGCAAGTTCAGAATGCAGCTTGCCTCTAGACTCTCTACCCAAGTCATCCTTGCAAATGCAAAAGACAAGGAGTTATGAAATTGCAATATATAACATCGATATAAGCTTTTTTAATAACTTCGAAGTCAAATTCCTCAAAACGCCAGAGATCATGTGAAGACTAGCTAAACTAACGCATAAATTCTTCTTGCCCATACCGTCCAGTCTCTATCAATTTAATGCCCCTGATCAAACTGCCAAGCCTATCCTCAAGCAAAGTGCACATTATAGTCTCACGATCTTATCCAACTGCATCCATACTCCTTACTCACACCAAGTCTCTCCATCATATCCCTCACATTAGCTGCTTCTTCCCATTGCTCGGCAGCTGAGTATATATTCGAAAGTTGAACATAAACCGATGGATCATTTCCCTTGTTCTCAAGCAGAATATCAGCCACAATTCTCCCTAATCTTATATCACCATAATTGACACAAGAGCTAAACAATGTCCACCATGGATTGGCATCAAATTCAATATTTTCCCCAGTCACTAGTCTCTCTGCCTCATCAAGGTACCCAGCTCGACCCAGAAGATCGACGATGCAAGAGAAATGATCACCCCCAGGTTCAAAACCATAATGATTCACCATAGAGTTAAAAATTCTTAGGCCATCTTCAACTAAACCAGCATGACTACAAGCAGATAGGACTGATGTGAATGTGGCCTGGTCTGGTTGAGACCCACATGAATTTATCATTGCCTCAAAGCAACTCAGGGCATGTTTTCCTTTTCCGTGTTGTGCAAATGCAGATATCAAAGAATTCCAAGAGATAGTGTCCTTAAAAACCATCATGTTGAACACTCTCAAAGACCAATCTAAAACCCCAGTTTTAGCATATAGAGTGATGAGCGAGTTGCCTAACGATGTCTCAGAGGAAAAATCTTGTCTGAGAATGTATCCATGTACTTCTTTCCCATGTTTTAAAGAAGACAAATCACCACATATGCTTAAAATAATACTAAGAGTATAAGCATTTGGTGTAAGTGCTGAAGAGAGCATTGCAGAAAACTGTTCTCGTCCCTGTAATGGGACCCCGTTTAACTGAAGCCCGGATATAATCGCATTCCAAGATATTAAGTTTTTGAAAGATAGCTCTTCGAATATTTCATAAGCCTGTATAATGTTACCATGCCTAGCGAAAGCTGAGATCAAAGCATTTGAAACTTCAACCTTGATTACGAGCCCATTTTTAATTACTAGTGCTTGGATCATCTTAACATTCTCCATTGATTTGGAGATTGTAAGCAAACTCCCAATAGTAAACTCATCCGGTTTGATCTCGAAGTTCTGCATTTGTGTGTAAGTCAACATTGCTGCTTCTTCCATTTTCTCTTGAGCATAACACGAAATCATTGTATTCCAACTAACAAGATCCTTTTCTCGCAACCTCTCAAATATAAAGCACGCTGCATATACATCCCCACAGCTAGAATACATGGTGATAGTTGCATTTCCCACTGATGTGTACATATCAAATCCCATCTTTATAACCTGAACATGTAGTTGAAAGCCAATCCTAACCCATGAACAAGAGCTCATAATGCTCACGAATGTCAATTCAGTAGGTCTTAAAGAAACTTCTTGCATCTCTCTGAACATCATCAAGGCCTCCTCATCTCTCCCACTTCTTACTAAACCAGCAATCATCGAATTGTACGTAATCTCATCATACATTTCCGCCTCTTCAAATACTCTATACGCATCGGTTACCCTTCCAAAAGTAAAGTACATCGTAAGTTGTGCGTTGATCACGGACACTCTACCCAAAAACCCGCTCCTAATTACCAACGAATGCACTTGTTTCCCAAAATCAACCATTCCTACTGAGCACAAGCTCAGAACACTAGCAAACGTGTAGTTATCAAGCCTAACACCTAATTTATGCATCCTCTTAAACAAATCAAGCGCAACACCCGAGTACTCATTTTCCGCACACCCTGTAATCACCGCATTCCAAACCGCGACATCCGTCTGGGGCGTTTCGTCGAATACCCGGCAGGCATACTCCAGTCCCCCGAGCTTCGTGCAAGCGGACAAAAGAGTAGTCCAAGAATAAACATCCGGGTTTCGTATCTCATCAAAAACCCACTTCACATAACCCAAGTTCCGTAATTTCGAGTAGAGGGTAAGGAGGGTGTTGGCCACATGGGGGTACGATTTGAGCCCGGACTTGACGGAGTGGCCGTGGAGCTGGGCCCCGAAAATGGGGTCACGGCAGTGGGACGCGGCGGAGAGGGCGGTGGAGACGGTGTAGTGGTCGGGGCGGAGGAGGTGGGAGGAGTGGATTTTTCGGAAGATTTCGAGGGTTTCGGAGTAACGAATAGCGCGGGAAAGGAAGGCAAGATGGCAGTTAAGTTTGATCAGTTGGTCTGTTGCTTGTTTGCTCATCAGTTAAAACTGAAAAAAATTTCAAGTGATCTAAAAAAGCAATGTATAGAATCAAGGGTATGTAATGTAATCCAGAACAATATTTTTAATTGCAATTAGCAAGTGTACCTAAATTAAACTGTAGAATTGAAATGTTACTCTCTTCTTTGTGTCTCAATTAAGTAATGAAGTGATCACAAAATATGTTGCTGGGATATATTATAGATACATATATAATTTTCATAAATATAAAGTGATCACAATACATGGAACTAAAGAGAGCTTTTTGTTCTTCAAAATTTGTAATTATTTATTTATTTCAACATTATGAATTTTGCAAAAGAAATTCAGGATTAGAAGGTTAGCGTTAATTCTCTCACACATTAGAGATTTTATACGGTAGGAATAAAATTCCTATATGCATGCCTTCATCATTTGGCAAATAGTAAAGAGATTATTTACATAAAAAAGAGATTATGCATTCAGAGTTTTATATTGTAATAATATTGTAATAATAATATTTGTTGTCTTACAAGTTAACTAATGGGTGAGTGTATATATAAATTTTCTACGGACTTGTATCTATAAATCTCGATCCTTTGAATGACACATCTACGAGGTGAGGTTGCATCATATATTCGCCTATTTGCGTATAATAATCTTTACACCGATGTTGCAAGGACACTATTTTTACAACGTTGTATTGAGACTTTATTGAGCTTATGATTACCCGGTAGAGCAATTGGTGTGTGGGGGAGGTGGGGCTTGACTCAGGAAGAAAATTAGTAAATAAGACTGAACAAGCTTCGAGTCACAAACGGACAGAGATTCTATAAATTTTTTACGTACTTCTATTCATAGTAAAAATGAAAATACGTGCATTGCATGTGTGTTGTGCGGTTTTCCTTGTATATGATATGATTATACATTGAAGAATTTATTAGCATTAATATATTTAGTAAGTATATAATATCATGTCCATTGGCATGTTGACGGATAACAAAACAAGATTTTGAAGAGCAAGCACCGAAATGAATATTTTAAATAAAAGTGACATATTAATTTAAAACAAAACAAATTGAATTATAAAAGTACGAAAACAAATATTTTAAATGAAATTGAACGTGTAAAATAACTACATGGTAGTAGAGAGTAGATATTGACAGATAAGAGAGAAGGAATCAATGTTATCATACATAATAAAAAATAAACAATCGCTTTCCCTTCTTTTTTTCGGTGATGCATAGTCAGCTCTCCCATCTATCGACACATGGATGAATGCATCGGTAATCTAAAATTGGAAAGAAAAAAAGAAACCCAAAAAAGAAAACTAACAAAAGCAATTACAAAACCATCGTTTATCTTAGACAGCTACTCTAATATTGAGAATAAAAGATGCTGATCCTCCAATTTTACAAAGATATAACAGTAATACAAATCAGACCACAATCATAAGGTTACAAAGTTGGTATTAGACAGATTCATCCTCTTCGTAACGATGTTCTGTTAATTCCATGAACGACCACCACCATAGCCCCGTCCACGATCTCTAAATCCCCCTGATCATTAAAAACACGAAACAGAATTACAGGGGAAAATTGCTCTTAGGTTCTTGATACATATATATACCATCAAACGCATGAAAACCAATTGTAGTGAAAAATGAAGAAGCTTGCAAGTCATATGACATGGAAAATCATACAGAAGTTTTGAGGTTAACCAAATATACAAATCCCAGTGGCTAGAAAATATTGAATGCAAAATTAGCCTCTAGTTTGTTCAACTAATAGTGTTTACAAGTAACTTTAGGGAGGAGAAAAACGGAAACAAGGAAAAAAAGGCAAATACTGCATTTAAAGAAATCTAACCCGATGGTGGGGGAGGTGCACCACGGCCCATTGTCGCCAGTTCAGGGCTGACCTTTTGTCCAGCCTCCTGGAGAATGCATATGAGTTCTTTGGCAAACCTTGCATTGGCAGCTGTGAAGAAAGTGTAGGCAGTTCCTTTGGCCCCAGCTCTTCCCGTTCGACCAATGCGATGGACATAATCTTCCAATGATCCCGGAAAATCATAGTTGATTACGTACTTCACATCCTTCACGTCTGATAGATAACGATTATAGAGGGTTATGTAAATAAGCAGTGATGCAAGAACGAAAAGAACACTTTCCCATGCTAAAGAGTACTTGATACCAATACTTCTCAGCCAAAAACCCCCCTTTTCTCATTTTTATTAAGTATTCAATACTAAAGCTTCTCCACCGCAAACACCACATTTTCAGTACAAGAAATTCTTGGAAAAAAGTGTAGAAAAAGATTGCCTATATGTGGTAGTTTCCATTAACACATCGTCTCTACTTTTCAGCTCCCAATGAAAATTGGACACACATGCAAGCGAGAGACAAAATCATTTAAGAGGATGAAAGTTGATTAAGAAAAGCAATTAACAGAAAGAATTAGGATAAGACACTGGATGAAGTTATATGCACAGTCAAGGAAAGGAGAAATCATGAGTGTAGATGATCAGAAAATGGCGAGACACAGTTACAAAAACTAATCATGCATAGTACTTCGAAAGAAGAACATAGACAACCAAGAGCCAAGCCACCATCTTGACCATCTAGACAACATCAAAAGAGTATGAAATGACAATGCACATACCATTACCAGGGGTCAGCAGCTAAGGTTGAGTAAATATGTATATCAGGGGTACAACTTTGTGGAAACACTAAATGCAAAGCCTAGAATGGAATTTTACGAAAGTGCAATAAATACCTAAGCCACGGGCTGCAACATCTGTTGCAGTCATTATGGGACTCTTGCCAGCTTTGAACTCAGAGAGTACCCAATCCCTCTCTGCTTGGCTCTTATCTCCATGGATAGAGAGAGCAGGCCAGCCATCCATACGAAGCTGACGAGTGATTTGGTCACAGCCTTTCTTCGTATCAAGGAATATCAAAATTCGGCTACCATCCATTATATCCTCCAACAACTTCACCAATCTGTCTCAGTAAGGAACGTTAGTGAAAATGAAGCTACAAGAAGTATGGTGTAAGCTTGCGTGAAATTACATGTAAAAAAAATAATCATCAAAATCAAAGATGTATACGTACTTGTTGTACTTCTGATTCTCAGAAACAATTTCTACAATCTGGCGGATAGCATGATTAGCTTTCAAATCCTCAGAACCTATAATGACCTGCAATGTACCCACGCGAAATTCCAATAAATCAAAATCCTGACTGATGGCCAAAATAAATAAAGTTAAAACACAATAAAAAGTTCTGGAAGGCTAACTTCCGTTAGACTCAGACCATAACTAGCAAAAAAAGAAATGGAAACAGTAAAGCCCCGTTTACTAACGTTTACGTTTCATTTTTTCTGTTTTTTGTCAATAAAATTTTGTAAACTGAAAATAAAAACATGTTTACTAAATTTATTTCCATTTATTTTTTCCAAAAATACAAAAACCGAAACTAAAAAGAGTTTAATTTCCATCCACCGTCGGTGTAGAGATTTCATAGGCCATCGGCATTGGATGAAAGACATGTGTCCACTCCCACATGTAGGGGCCACCACAAATGCATCCCGGGGCCATTGGTGTATGAAAATCCATACACCGTCGGTGTATTAAAATTTAATTCAACTAAAAAAACCAAACAGCAAAAAGCTGTTTTCTATTTGGTTTATTTTTCCTCACTTTCCGCTCAACACGCTCTTTCTAGTCCATCAAAATCTGAACTACTCCTCTATTTCCTCTCCTCCTCTCTCCTTCAATCCCCATCTCCCTGTCTCTCTATACAATCAGATCAGATTTCAAAATCAGGTCCTGATCTCCTCTCATTCTTATTCTTATCCTCATTTCTTTTCCCCCATCTTCTCTTTTCCAAAATCTATTTCCCCTGTTCTTATTTTTTTTTTCGAGAAAAGTTACAAATCGCCGGTGATATGTTTATTTTGTAATTTAACTGATTTGAGATTGGATTTGGAAATTTGTGATAGATGAAGATGGTGTTGGTGATGGATTTTCATGGTTGTTTTTAGTTTCAGTTTTTTTCCTTGTAGAAATGAAAAACAAAATGTGTTATCAATTAGTAAACAAGATTTTTGTTTTTATTTCTTGGAAAATAAATGTGGGGGGGGAAAAAAAGAAGAAAACTTAAACTAAACAAAAAAACATAAACTTTAGCAAATGAGGCCCAAATGTCCATGGAGTTCAAAGTGAAGATGTGGGCGGGAGAGGAAAAAGAAAAACGATTGAGAGAAAAAGTGAACAAACAGGTCTATTTAATGCCACATATTTCAGGGGACTAACCAAATAAGTCCAAAAAGCAAACTATACATTTATCTTTACTTCCCAATCGAAAGAAGTGTAATAAATAGCAATTGTTACATGCTTTAATATATAAGCCAATGATAAAGTAATAACAAATATAACACTGTGTAGGTAGATCTTCGGTTGGATAGAGCTCATGGTAAGATACCTTAAATATGAGGGAGAAGCAAAAGGAAACATACTTTGTATGGATTGTAAAGAAATCGTCTAGCAAGTTGTTCAACTTCCTTTGGCCATGTAGCACTCCAATACAAGGTTTGTCTGTCCGGACGAATCTACAACGAGCAATCATCAAAAAGGTAAGACAAAAAAAATGTTCATTCGCCACACAAGAAATGAGAGAGAGATAAACAAATAGAGGAAACAAGGAGGAGCACTATGACAGGGATGGGATCGAGACTCCGATTAAATAGGGAAAACTTCCCTCAGTAAATCATGAAAGCAAATCAAAATTAGCATCACTGCAGATTCTAGTGCAAAGCAAAATTACTAGTAATCGTGAGATTATATCATATAGAAATTATCATCACTGCAGATTCTAATACTCCAAAAAGCATTATGTCAAACCAAAACCTTCAATAGAACAAGAACAAAGTATAAGTGTTGAGATTTCAGTGCACACAAAAAATTCGACCAATTCAAATAAAAGAACTCTGCAATCTCAAATTTAAGTACATTAATTAGAAACCGATTCATCTGAATTTCAAAACCAAAACAGAAGTGTAGTGTGCAAAAAGGATACAATAGTTGGACATGTAGTTAAATCAATTTCATAAAAAGCTTTCGAGTCGCACTACCACTAAAATATAGCTAGCAATAAAGCTAAAATTAAACAAACCTGAGAAACAATTTTACGAATCTGTGGTTCAAAGCCCATGTCAAGCATTCTATCAGCCTCATCCAACACAAGGTATGTAACTCGCCGCAAATTTGTATGATGGGACTCCAACATATCTATCAACCTTCCAGGAGTAGCAATTACAATTTCAACACCTAAGCAAAGAAAACCCATACGATCGCTGATAAGAAAGTGAAGGAACTAACAGAGGAGAGGAAATGTAAATATCACAAGAGGAAGCATTAGGATATACCCGATCTATGTACATCAGGAAACAGCAGTTAAGTCACCTTGAACTTACTCACCACCTACCTTTCTGGAGATCACGAACTTGGGGTCCCTTTGGAACCCCACCATAGATGCATGTATTCTTAATCCTTGGGGATGCACCAAACTTGGTTGCCTCTTGCTGTATCTGAACAGCAAGTTCACGAGTTGGAGCCAAAACTAAAACGATTGGACCATCTCCATGAGCTGATAGAAATCACATAATACATCAGACAATTAAACCCATATGATTACATGTATATGCAAGTTAAAAGGGAATATAAAAAACAGGTGGTGCAGCAGAAGTACCCAAAACTGGTTGAGCATTAACATGGACGATTGCAGGCAATAGATAGGCAATTGTTTTGCCTGAACCTGTCTCAGCTATACCAATGAGATCCCTCCCCTTCAAAGCCATTGGCCATCCTTGAGCTTGAATTGCTGTTGGTTCTGTGAAGCCAGCTTTTTCTATCTCTTGAATCACGTAATCTGCATTCATAAGTACGAGAGCATATAATCAATATGCCACATTATCGCTCCACTTATTACCATAGCATATGGTCCAGTGTCAAAACCCTCTTCCCATCCTTCTACATAAACCCTACCATCCGGATTCCCGACTGATATATCAAGCATGAAATAATATGTTGTTGCAACGTTAATAAAAAATTCAAAACCATATCACACAAAAAACAGTGATAGTTCAACGCTTAACTGAAAGAAACATTCATGAAAAAACATACCTGGAAACCCCACATCTCGAAAACTCTTGACCGGTTTCGGAACATCCTTGCCTTCAACAGTGATTTCCCGCTTCCGTCTATACTCCTCGACATCACTTTCTGACATTGACGCAACAGAAGGCGACTCGATGTAGAAGTTCTTCTCGAATGGAATCAATCCATCCAAGTCTACCTTACGTGGAGGTTCTGACACATCATCCCTTGCACGAGACCCGCCATAACTGGACCCCCCACCTAACCCAGAATCACTGTGAACACCCAAGAAAATTAATTTTTTTAAAGCCAATGGATTATCTGGAGTGTGTTTACATCTACTGCTTCAGCTAATCCCAACAGAATCTTTGATTTTTTGGAAACAAAAGTTAGCCCACATCCAAGTCTACTTATTTAAAGCGTAGCCCCGTATTGAGACAGCTTTCCAGAGAAACCAAAATGAAAGAAACATGCTACTTTTTGCCCAATATTCCTAATAAAAAAACGAAGATCGGTCTGAATTCAAAAAATGCCTCATCATTGTTCATGAACTTTTTCAAGGTGGTTTTTTCTTGCAGTCACATTTTTCTGTTACAATCCTTGCTTTAAACATAGAATAAATAATTACACTACTCTACATAACAGTATTCTATTGAGAAATATATCCAGAAATCCCTATCGAGCTTTTCTGGCTATATTTTTTGGGACTCCGCTCATCAGATTTTTAAGGATAGCCACATAAGAAAATTACGATTTCCAAAAATGGAGCCATATTTTCCATCCATTTCACACCAAACTCAAAATAAAAATGCTAAAAAATGCAACCTTGGAATTTTTCCACATCTAATTTTCTTCTAAACTCAACAGAAAATGCTGAAAATGACAGCATTTCCCTTATTTATTTCTCCTATATCCTTCTAAACTAAGAAGAACACTGTTGAATACAAATCCTTCTCTTATCCCGTTAATTTTCTTCTATATGTCATAAAAAAACCCATAAGAACCCTAATTGCAAACATAAGCAACATAGAGGACATCCCAGTGCACAAAGCGCTTGTCTCGCATTGCGGAATTTGGGGAGGATACAATGTATGCTGACCTTACTATCAGAGGTACGAATCCGTGAAATGGAGACCCTATAGAAATATTCAAATTATGTCTTCAAGCGCCACCAATATCAATTTCAAAAAAGACCAAACATTGAGCAACTATGATATTTAGATGTCATGAAAACAACACTTCACCGTAACTAAGGAAAATTATTTTAAATTTCCCCTTTACCGTACTATTCATCACTCATCACTCCCAAGCGCATCACGGCCCTAAACAGCTTATCAACTAAGCCTACCCTCCTTGTACCACGTTTCGAGACGACTAGGTTATTGCACTCCGGTTCCCATACTACATAACAAAATGAACTGCTACCTCGGAAGCATTGCTTGTCCTCAAATGAACGATCCCGGCCCTAGGCATCCAAGTAGAACCTAATTCTATATCCCCCATGCCCGAAAGAATCAAATAATAGAAAGTAACATCGCAAATTTTGAAAATGCCCATCCACAAGCTACAAATGCAAGGATTATTGATATGTCCGTGGACCAATTTTCTGTGATGCTACCTATTTGACTTCAATAATTTGCCATCACATACCTTTTCTCTTGAAGGCAAATCTTTAAACTCTTATACCAAATATAGCCTTTTTGGAAGACTCAAATATATAAATACCTAACCCTGGCTATTAATAGACTCCCATCTTTTTCCTATTGGATCTGACTCGGATTCAGACCACCGCACAAAAAATCCCATTAAATCTTGTCAAGTCTCTTACCCATGGAAGTGGGACGGCATAAAACAAATTAGCTGATAATGTTATTGTTCAACAAAAGTGACTCGTTCTCCCTTAGTCATATGCTGCCTCTTCCAAATGGATGGATGGTATACAAACATATCTATTATCACCCCAAAGTCCAAACTGCCACAACCTTAGAGCATTTGCATAAGATTCTCTTAATAGATTCCCTAAAATACAGAAAAAAATGGATTCTATTTCTATTTTACAAAATCTCTATTTCTTACATTCTGCATCATATTATATATCACTTTTTCTACTACGTTATAATAATATTTTTTCTTTAACCATTCGTTACTTAAAATTCCACACTATTAATATATTTAATTCTGAAAGATTTATTATTTAATTATATATCAATAAAAATATTATTTTGTCTTAACATAAAATTACAATTTAATGTTAAATAGAATTCTTAATAAAAAAACTATTAATCCTTAGCATTAAACATTAAATTTTATAATATAAATATAAATTAAATTTGTAATAAATATATTTTTTAAATATTAAATTTGAAATTATATTATATGTAAATTATATAATTTATAAAATAATATTTTTCATATTATTTTTAAATATTAAAATTATTTTAGTATAATTAAAGTTTTAGTTTATATGTCACATTTAGTAGTTTTAAGCCCAATAATTATTTTTAAATATTAAATTTAAAATTACTATTTAATTATTTTAATCACTTATATTATATTTTTATTTTTAGTTAATAATAGCAGTTGAGTGAGTGGAGAGAGAATATATTAAATTTTTTAATATAATAGTGAAATGATATGACATGAAAAAAGAATATATTAGTTTTATATATTTAAGAAATGAATAGTAGTTCTTTAGATTTGGGGAACTGTTCCAGATATTCTCCATTTTAAGTAGCTAGCATTACCTAGCTTTTGATTATCTAAAATAAAAAAAGAGCAGGATATAGGGAATTTGATGCAAATGCTCTTATGCTATGTATGTAGTGGTAAAAAAAAGTAGGATACTTGGTGGGTCCCAACAATGCAAAGAAGCTGAGCTACCTAACCCACACCTATGCCCACTGGGTGCAAACTACTCTTACCAATATGATTTTCTAAAGGAGGGTTTCTCCTACAGAGAAATTTCTCACATCCATTTTTCTATTTTCAGAAAGATTTTAGGAAATGCTGTAGTAACTTTCTCGATTGAGAAAGTTATTATTCACAATTTTTCTATTAAAAAAATAATTTTTTCGCATCAAATAAAATAAATGCACCAATATTTTGGAAAAACATTTATGATTTTTATATATTAATATATTTGATGTATAGAAATGACTTTTTAGAAAGTCTAGTGTGACTTATTTTTATTTTGTATGAGAAATGGATTTTTATAAAGGGAGATTTAGAAATAAAATGAGAGATGCGGGTGTGAATGCTCTAACCTTTATCCATGAAGTGGCTTTGAAACACAACATTCCTAGCTGTGTTACTTGTGCATTTGAACTGCTTTATTGTTCTTTATATATCTACTAATCCCTTGCGACGAAATATAGTTGTAGTGAAATTGCAAAGAAAATAAATGTCAGTTGCCCTTTAATTATGAAAAATAGAAGATCTAAGATCCTACAGAGATGTATTTCGGCACCTTACACTGTCACCTTATTTCTATTGTGTTTTAATCGTGCATGTGTTGGCATTAACTATTATCGCTTATTTAGTTTTCTTTATTATTTGAAAAGGTTTATCAATCAGAGTATGTGCTTATTTTCTACAGGTTGTGCGGACCAGTCTTATGCCAGGGTTATTGAAAGTAACAGCATACAATAAAGACCATCCTAAGCCTATAAAGGTCTTTCCTTGATCTTAAACATGATTTATTTGTGCCTTTCAAACAATAGGATTCTGTTTGCCGAGTGAGATATGCTGAACTTTTACTATACCCTGTGTTTGTCAACATTTCAGCCCCTATTTCTTTACCAATTGGTTTGTTTGGTCGCCCTCTTTTTTTTTATTTTTTATTTTTTATTAATGTTGTAGATATTTGAAGTGGGTGATATATCATTGCTGGATGAGACGAAAGATGTTGGTGCTACAAATCGACGTTTACTTGCAGCTTTATATTGTGGTGCTACATCGGGCTTTGAGGTATAATAATCGGCTGTGGCTTTTCTTTTTTGGTTTTTGGAAATCTATTTTGGTGGAATTTTCTTTCGAGTACAGATGTTAAGGAATCTGTAGTTGTGTTTACTTGAACTTTCTGCGGCTTCTTTTTGGGTGTTGGAATTCTAGCGCTGGGTTTGTTTGGTTGCTGCTTTTAGTAAATATGCTAAAACTTATTTTAGTAAGAAAAGAGCTGGATGTATCCAGCTTATTACTTCCTGCTTATTTAGGCCAAAACAACAAATGATCTTAACTTAAAAGCTAAGCAGCCAAAGATATACAACTTTTAAGTAAAAAAGCGGAAAGGCCTTAGCTCATAAGCCGCAACCAAACAAGCCCTGTTAGTGGAATTTTCATTTGAGGATGGGCTATAAGATCTAGTGGTCATGTTTATTAGGACTCTTTGCTTATTCTATTATGTTTACCGACATTTAATTGATCACTTTTCTATTTTCGCCTTGAGTAGTCTATTTTCACTGTGAAATGGAATCTAAGTTTTTTGTTATTAGTTATGAGAAAAACCTGTAAATAGATAGTGATATTGAAGGCTAATCTCATTAATTACCAAATCCCTTGGAAATCCATCTAATGGTAAATTTATTAACGATAAAGTGGTTCCATATCTTAGCTGAGCTGAAGATGTTTCTCAATCCTCACTGTCTTCAATCTATTATATATATATATAAATAACAGTTTCCCACCACAAAATTTCTCTTTAATGGGGGCCTAAATGGCACTCTAATTTTATATATACTTCTAAAAATTGTACAGCCACATGGGGATTTGGACAAGAAAAAAATAAACTATAAAATGTGACATCCCAGCTAGACTATTCACCTCAAATTTCAGGTTTGTTTGTTAATCTATGTTTAATGCAAGGAGTTGTAGTTGGTTTTGTATTTAAGTGAATCCTACTCTTTGGTAATTAACTTTTTCCTGCCTATTCAAAGGGGGACAAAGAAAAAGACACGAGGAAGTTTATGTTATACTTTAATTTTAACGACTTGTTATTACTCCATCCAGGGTTGGAAGACTCATAACTATCTTATGCTTGGGCCTACAGTATTAATGAATTTTGATTCCACACTCAGAAATTAAAGATAACATGCATCAAGGAGCAAATGTTTTACATTTTCTGTCCAGTTGATCTTTTGTCAAACATAGAGTGATATGGCTCCTTTACAGCGTCCTTCACTTCTGATGGAAAATGCTTTTCTTCCTGAACTTCAGTTTAGCTCGTGTGCATAATGGTTTTCGTCACAACAGATTAGGTAATGAATTAAATACTGTTTGGTGTGGTCAATTTTTTTTTGCAGATTATTCATGGTCTGGTTGACAGAGTAATGGAAGTAATTGGGGTTCAATTTGTTCAACCTGGGGATAATGCGGGCTACTATATTGAGCGTGCAAATGTAGGTGGTAATTTAAGAAGCTTCTTTTTTTGTTTTTCAATCTTTCGCGCATGACCTAGAGATAGTTATTTATTTGGCATGTTATTTTATTTTCTGAAAGGATCCCGAATTTCTTCCGGGCAGACAAGCTAGTATCACCTACAAAGGGAAGCGTATAGGAGCATTTGGTATTGTGCACCCAGAGGTATGAAGATAGTGCTTAACTAATTTTCACTTAAAAGTAAATCATTTGGAGCATTAATGTTTCATTTTCTCATGTGGTAATTTCCCTTCCATTGCCCTTCCCTCTGTTTACATTACAATTTTGATCCCAAGGTTCCAGAAATTGCAATTTTGTTCTCCTTTGGTTTTAAGTTTTAAGAAAGACAATAATGTCCCTCCATTTAAGTGACTACATAGAATGTCTAAAAGTTAAACTAACCTCTTAGTCTTAGTTAACTTAACCAAGCTTTTATGCTTGATCAAGTCCAAGAAAGCATTGTTTTTGGGCAAGTCTTAGAAAGCGCTTATTCAGCCTTGCAACTTTTAACTTTTGTCAACCTTGTTAATAGCCTACCCTAGCTGACGGCTTCCCCCAACTCTTGATGTCTCTACTTTCTTTTCTTCCATTTCCATTCTCAGCGCTTCCGCCGGCCATGTTCACCTCCACCACGGGCCACTCTTAGATCCACTTTGGCCACAAAATTCCACCATGATAACAGATCAAAAATCACACAAACATTTTTGATAGGTGGATCAGCGAGCTAGTTTTGCCTTGCTGCCACAAGATGGTCGCTGGAGACAACCCTATTCTATTTTCTATTTGATTTGGGTTTGGGTTTGAATTTGATTGATGGTTGTTTGGAGAAGTTCCAAATTAGGCTTAAATTGTTCAAATAACACAAAAAATTTTTGATAGGTGGATCAGTGAGCTAGTTTTGCCTCACTGCCACAAGATGTTCCT
>MKEJ01050608.1:0-18929 GCA_001753735.1 Embelia ribes | reverse complement strand
CCTTAATGACCTTCAATTTAACAAATTATCTAATTATTTTGCTCTTAGGTGGGTGAAAAGTTAATGTAATTTTATGACTCATGAAATGGTATTTCCGGGAAAAAGAATCTTTTACAAGCTTCACATTTTTAGAGAATAGTTAGATATAACTGCCAATTTGGAAACCTACTAAATTCAGCTTTGGTTGTCTTCTTTAGATTGGATACCTAATTTAGCAAACTTTGTAAACCTTAATTTAGCAAATTCAAAATGGAGAGTATGAACCAAGCGGTATCCTCTGATTTGATGATGATCCCCCATGTACTGCTTTGCTTGAGTGTATATATATACAGTGTGTTTGTGTATTTTGCTCTTTTTATTTTTCTTTTAATAGAAATATAAGTGTCAATCTAGGATACTACCTGTAATGTTTTGTTAGGTTAAGTTCCTAACTTGGGTAACTATATTCCCTGTAAAATAGATTGAGAAGTTTGGAACTGTGAAGCAAAGGTCACTTTTTGAATAGAGCCGCTCAAATATGTGGTCGCATTTGAATAAACAAGGCCATAGATTAAAAATCACAAAGGAAATTGACTATTAAATTTGTTGAAGGAATTAAAACAATTTTCAAAAGGTTCCATTCAATGACTCGAGTACTTGGAAGAAAAGACACTAAACTACACTAAACAGGAAATACTTAACCAACAAGGCAAAATAAGCTAGAATATGAAACCTGATTAGAATAGCAAGATTGAATTGAATGAAGCTCTCAAACTAGTAAAAAGTTTTAAGACTGTGAGAGAAAGGGGCGCCCAAAGTGGAGTGATAATTGGGCATTGTCACTTGTCAGTGTGAGTCAAAAGTTTCTAAATTTAGCAAATTTGTCCTTTTTACAAGTCTAGGAATGAAAAGTCTTTTGATTTTGCAGAATTTGAAGCAAGTTATGAATTTGATTTGGTTGCAAAAGGCCAATTTTCTCTTCTTGCTTTTCCATTGCAACACGCCCAAGCCTTTTCAATTTGAGCCAAAATTTGTCATACATCAACATCGTTCTCTCGCCCTTTTCTCCTTCCCACAGAATTGCTCCGAACCATCTATGTATATATTTTTAAGATATCAATTGAAATTTCTCAAAGCTTAATTTCTTGGAACAATTTTGCAAATGTTCTTTTAGCAACATCTCCGGTTTCCAACATGTTTTATGCCATGTCCCTTGGGAATACTACCATTTTCGTATAGATAGTATGGTTAATAGAATCTGTTTATGTTCTCCAATTGCATACTATTTGTAATTGTTAATGAGAAAAACAATACTGCCCTTGCCTGATTAATTTCTGCAAAATTTGATGGCATATATGATCATTTCAGGTTCACCATGATATGACTGCTCCTTTGTCCCATTACTTCATCTACACAGGGCACAATTCCTATTTGACGGGGAACCAGCTTAGCAGTGATTGTAGTGACACTCCAATTATAGAGGCACTAAAAAGAGGTGTTAGGGTGATAGAGCTTGATGTTTGGCCAAACTCCACAAAAGATAACGTACATGTTCTTCACGGAAGGTATGCAAATCGATATGTAGATCTGTAAGCTCTTTGATATTTGGTTTCTACCATGGATTCCTGTTTTTGATGAAAAGCTGGTAGAGAGCCGGAGGTCTACAATTGATTATACAATTCGAGTTTAGAATCATGCTCGGGTTGATATCTGTGCTTAATAACATTCAGTGAAGAGAGGCATTGATAGATTTGCACAGTTGCACGGGTGATATCTGTGCTTAATAACATTCAGTGAAGAGAGGCATTGATAGATTTGCACAGTTGCACTAAATTCTATTATCTTGTTGTCTAAGAAGCATTTAATGTGGGTAGAAGATGCATTGTTTTCACGGTTATATAAACCTGAATACTAAGTATCTTTTTTTATTTTAGTATTTGCAAGGTGTCTTTTTTTAGAGAAGACACCTTAAAATGCAAATTAAAATCTAGAGAACTGTTTTCTTATTAAAAAATTACTGAACAAAATAATGACAAGGATCCCTTTTATATGAAAGAATCTAATCTTTATCGAAATGTTTCCAAAAAGCATTTGGGTTTTCTATTGGCGTATGAATTTTGCATTATTTATAACAGAATTTATTTGATGTCCGAATATAGATAATTTATCTTTCCCGCTCTTGTATATCTTTTGGGATATCTTTGAACTAGTGTGTCATTTTCAGGACACTCACAACCCCTGTGGAACTAAAGAAATGTCTTGAGTCCATCAGAAAGTACGCTTTTTTTGCTTCTCCATATCCTGTCATAATAACCCTCGAAGACCATCTCACACCAGATCTTCAGGCTAAAGTAGCTCAGGTTATTTGTCATGTCATCATTTTATTCAATTACATTCTCTTTATTTGGTGTTAACTCTTTTTCTCATTATGTGTACTTTGTTTGTAGATGCTTGCTCAAACATTTGGACAGACCCTGTTTTGCCCTGAAGCGCAATTGCAAGAATTTCCCACACCGGAGGAGTTAAAACATCGTGTTCTCATTTCAACCAAACCTCCTAAAGAGTACCTTGAAGCTGACAGTTTTAAGGGAAATGGGTCACAAAAGGAAAAATATTCCGATGAAGATGTATGGGGCAGGGAACCATCAAAGCTGGCAGCTTATCATGAAAATGACGATAAGGTGATTTGTAAATGAATTTGATGGCCGTTATTATAGAAAATAATTTCGACCCTTCGTCATGTTCTCTGTTGTAAATTTGGAAGTCATCTGCGAATTTGAATCATATTTGGTTTGATGATTTCATATGTGTCCTGATGTCAAGAAAGAGTAGTACTAAAGACTAAGTATTAATCTTGTGAGTATGATATATACTCTTATGTTGAGGCATTTTCCTATCAAAGTTTGGCCTGTTTTCCCTGTAGAGTGATACTGGTAAGAGTGACAACCATCGTGAGGAAGAAGACAATGATGAATTTGATCATGATGCTCATCCATCTGAACCACCGGCATACAAGAGCCTTATAGCTATTCATGCTGGAAAGCCTAAAGGTGGTCTAAAAGAGGCACTTAAAGTTGAAGTTGGCAAAGTTAGGCGCCTTAGTTTGAGTGAACAGGCACTTGAGAAAGCTGCCGAAGCACATGGAATGGATGTAGTAAGGTAAAAATCAAAATTCTTTTATTAGCATACTTCGCATAATTATTCTAAACAGTTTTGTGTATGTTATTTTATTATTTTCATGTGACCAATTCGGCGCACTTCTGAATTTAGGTTCACCCAGAAAAACATTCTCAGGGTTTACCCCAAAGGTACTCGATTCACCTCCTCCAATTACAAACCACAGATCGGATGGATGCATGGAGCTCAAATGGTTGCGTTTAACATGCAGGTCTTACCATCAGTAAAAATATTGGAATGAATCTGTGACTAGTAGCATATTCTTTTATGCAGCTATCTCTTTTCCTCTTTTTGGTTTTCAAGTTGAAGTTATTAGTATTACCTGGATCAAAATTATTTCAAAAGAATACATTATAAAAGTTTTGGCAGTATAAAAAGCTGGAAGTGTATTGTAGTTTGGTATTAGTATCAGGATTGCAGATTCTCGGTTGCTGATTTCTGTAAATTAGTGAGACCACGGATTTCATTTTCTTTTGATTGGCGCGATACCACATCTTTACCCAACCTCTGAGCTCTTACTTTTACTGAATGAAATCTCGTTTGACCTTCCTTATTACGATTCACCTTTTTGGTAGGTTGATAGAAAGAAAGGGAGCAATTAATGGTTAGAGATGAGTAGCTATAGAAACTAGAAAGTCATTGGTGGAGGGTTTTACCGCAAAGGACAGCCAACACTAAGGAGCTGAATTAAATTCTTTTTAGATTACTTATAACTTTTATGTTTTTACGATATTGTTCTAATTTATTAGAGAGACATTCATAGCGCACTTCATTTTCAGGGCTATGGCAGAGCACTATGGCTGATGCATGGGATGTACAGAGCGAATGGGGGGTGCGGTTATGTGAAGAAGCCTGACCTTTTAATGGGCAAGGGACCCTATAATGAGGTCTTTAATCCTAAAGCTCAGCTACCTGTGAAAAAGACTTTAAAGGTGAAAAGTAATTCCACTAGAGCACTTGCTTCCTTTTGTCTCGCATTTATGTAATTTCAATAAAGCTTTACATTATATATGCAGGTGAAAGTATATATGGGTGATGGTTGGCACTTAGATTTCAAGCCAACTCATTTTGATATGTACTCACCGCCCGACTTCTATACTAGGGTAAGTTATAGCCTAGCATACAATGCCTACTGTATCTTCCATCGATTATTTTTATCACGTTGAAGTGAAGGTTAATATTTATTCTGCTTGTTTGGGCATATATAAGGAAATATAATTAAGGCATAGTCTCATGGTATATATGCGCTACTTGCAATCAGATGCTACATTATATTCTGCAGAAAAATTATAATGTTTGGCACTCAAATAAATGCTTTGATTTCGTTAAAATTTAGCAGTGGTTCCAGCCCAGTCCTGACGGTAACACATATAGATCAGACACTTAACATAGTGGTAGCCGAGAGTTCAGTTTTTTTTTCCCTTTTGAATAAAATAATAGTCCACCTAATAAAAATTCACTTTCAAGTCACTTGAAATATATGTTTCATTTACTTACAAAGGCCTTTTTCAAGTAGGTTGGGATTGCTGGTGTGCCTGCTGATGAAATCATGAAGAAAACGAAGAAGATAGAGGATAATTGGACACCCGTGTGGAATGAAGAGTTCACTTTCCCCTTAACCGTTCCAGAGTTAGCTCTACTACGAATTGAAGTACATGAATATGACATGTCCGAGAAAGATGATTTTGCGGGCCAGACATGCTTGCCTGTTTTGGAATTGAAAAAAGGTATTCGTGCAATCCCTTTGTGTAACCGCAAAGGAGAGAAATACAACTCAGTTAGGCTTTTAATGCACTTCGACCTTGTTTGAACTTCTTTGTCCCCTTTTCCTTTTTTTTCAAGCTTTCTTGCATGTTCTTGGTTGAAATTTTCACTTTTATGTTCATACTGTGTATTTATGAACTTTGTCTTCTCGGTTTTTGACTGTTGGCCTTCTTTTTTTCTATTTCATTTTCTTGTTTACCCCTTTTCATGGGATTATAAATTAGTTATGTATATATACACTCAACAGTTAAGAGTTTACTGAACTCTTTATTCCTGCACCGTATGAATCAAATCATGGTTTGTTGACTCTTTGATTTCATCATGCTGATGGTGAGCTGCATACCTTTGGTGTCATTCTTTTTTCTTTTATTTATCATAGAAAAATGGAATGCTAGATAATTGCCATTGTTGAGCAATGGTGACCACATCTGCTCATATGTTGAATGCTGTTTTGATTTCTTTTGCTTAGGAAACTCTCACTAGGTTAGATATTTTTGGCCTTTAAACTTAAATTTGGAATTAGCTAATGGAGAGCGGTAACCTGATTCAAGAGGCCATTGTAGAAAACTTGCTACTTTTTTGGGATTTAACAGTATTTGATACAACTGATGGAATGCCACCAGTAATGCTCAATTGTTGTGCGATGGTTGAAACATCATGTGTGGCATTCTTGTGTTGACACATCAACCATCGCTATGAAATGGACGACCACCAATTCTTGATGTCACTGACCAACACTTCTACTTCTTTGAGACATGGATTGTGCAAGGTTCGGACATTCCGGAGCCTTCTGGA
Source organism: Embelia ribes (assembly GCA_001753735.1). Taxonomy (NCBI): domain Eukaryota; kingdom Viridiplantae; phylum Streptophyta; class Magnoliopsida; order Ericales; family Primulaceae; genus Embelia; species Embelia ribes. The sequence continues at coordinate 13,214 of MKEJ01050608.1, read as the reverse complement.
ATTTCTTCGGACGGATCAGACCTAGAAGCTTCCGGACTTTTCTATTGTATTCTTGTACATTTTAGATTTGTATGGGTTGTTCTAAAGTTATATAGAATATCATAGAATATAGAGGAAATGTATAGTTGATTCTAGGAAGGTCGGGAAATTTCTAGATTATCCTAGGAGTATCCTGTAACATTCTGGGTGGGTTCTAGAGAATGGAGGATTTGGAAACCTTTGGGTTACAAGAGAGGCAGAACTTCTCATTTGTAAGACATTGAGGGAATACAAGTGAGTAGTTCTCCTAAACACTCTTCTCTCTCTCTAGCTTCTTTACTTGTATTTGTGTGTTTACTTTCCGCTTCCTTTTTTGCAAGTTGAGCGAGTCAATGCTAACTTAGCCCCTCAACGATAGGTTGAATGAGTCAAGTGCTGCACGGGTAGGCTTGGTATAAGTAACCCCGTGACACTGAGGGCATGCAGCTCAAGTTGTTCTCACCGAATGGGAACAACACTAGACTTAACACGCTTTCACCTTTAAGCATGAATTGTTTTGAGTTCCACATATCAATTTCATTCTCATCATCTTGCTGCGGGATCTTTTCAGAGCTATCACATGCTAAGTTCAGCTCAAAAGTTCTTTTGAATGTCATGTAGGATGGAAACTACAATTGACGACTGGGAAGTCTTCAAATTTACACGTGGCTGCAGCAAGTTCGCAATTTTTTCCATGTCCATATGAAATTTCCATTTTCCGAATTGATGCGGAACTTAATAAAAAATACGCTTATTTTTGACATATCCCGTTTAGTACAGGTATAATTCATACTTTTTAGTTATTTTTTCAATTAAAATTTCAGAAAAAAAATATTTTAAATAATAAATAATAATATATTATTTATTACGAAAAAAATTATATTATTAATTTATAAACTATACCAAATATTTCAGGACATTTTTTAACAAAAAAAATTGTATTAAATCCGTCCATATTGTACAACATTTTTTTGCCATTCCGTATTTTTACTAAGACAAAACTGTTGAAAATTAGGGCAAGTGCTCACCAAGGAGGGACTGATGAGCTCCAAAATTATGTCATTGATCTACTTGTCCTCATAATTACAAATATGCTACATCACGTATAATTCGCCATCTCATATGGCAAATTATAATTTATTTATGCAATTCCCCATATAATATGACGAATTATAATTTTAATTTTGAACCAATTCGCCATGCGAATTGTTACTCAAATTGTGGTCAACTTTCAAAATCATATTCATGCGAAATTTAAATAATTCGCCTAGCAAATTATAATCAGATTCAGACTAAATTTAAAGCAATTCGGTTCATATTTATATACAATTCACCTGGTGAATTATAATTTATTATCTCATATGATGAATTTATACGTGATACATCATATTTGTAATTACGAAGAGAGATAGACCGATAATATAATTTTGGAACCTTGGAACCCACGTGTCCTATTGGAGTTAAAAACTCGCTCACCAAGTATATTGGTTGATTTCAATGCGTGATTTTCTACATGTGAATATTTTTCTTTAAAAAAAGGTACTAATGATAGTGGCCTTCAAGTAACACAGATACAGAAATGACTTCTAAGAGAACAACTTGCCATTTCAAACACCAAAATTTAGAACAAATCTATGGGGAAAATAAAAATAAAGCAACTCCCAATATACTTCTTCTGGGATTGAGAACTCATTAGGGAACAACAGAGATTTCCCCATTAACATTGCTACCCTCACAAAGAGCCAATGCTCTCTCCAAAATCACCACAATCTCACTAATGGAGGGTCTATCTCTCCCCTCCAAACTCACACAGCTAACAGCAGCGTAAGCCACCATCTCCACCGCCTCAATCTCATGCGCATCCAGTGCGCCCACCCTCTCATCCAACATGGTCACTATGTCCCTCGACACAATGGTGGACCCCGCGCAATCCACCAAGCTTGTGGGGCCCGGTCCCCTTTCCTTAAACAATGCTCTCCTTCCTGTTAAAAGCTCTAATAACACAACGCCTAAGCTGTAAACATCACTCTTAGTAGTCAAAGTGTTCATTGCGTAGTACTCCAGGCCCGATTGTTCCAACTGCCTTAGTCGATATATGCTCCTCATTGGACTGCAAACCAATTAATGACAATCCAAAATCGGACACTTTTGCTCTATAATTCTCATCTATTAGTATGTTTGAGGACTTGATGCCTCTGTGGATTATGGGTGGGACGGCATAGTGATGAAGGTATTCGATTCCTCTAGATGCATCTAACGCAATTTTAATTCTCATTTTCCAAGAATTTAAGAAGCTGCTACTTCTATCGACATTGCTATTGCTATGTAGATGATCATAAAATGATCCACTGCTCATGAATTCGTAAACCAAAAGCTTTTCATCCTTTTCTTGGCAAAATCCCAATAAAGCCATCAAATGTGTGGTGGATCCGCCATAGCAATGCCAGTTCCTAATCGAAAGCACTTTCTTTTTCTTGGAACTTCTTCGTCGTAGCACCTACTTCTCCCCTTTTAACAGCCACTTCTCGTCCATTGGCGAGTTTGCCCTTATAAACTGTCCCAAAACTCCCACCCCCTAATTTATTTCCTAACGAGAAATAGTTAGTGGCGGTCACAAGCTCTAATAGGGGATATTGTTCGACCTTATCAATGTGCTTCGAAGAGAACATTGAGCTGTCCACTATCATTCCTCCCATTGCAAATCAATGTTCCATTTTCAGCTAACCCACAAGCATGAAATTGGCCTGCAACTAAGCTCAACATTGTTAAATTGCTAAATAGCCCCTCAATTTCACCCCTATTACACTTTTACCCCAGAATTTGACTCCACTACTGTCCCTCAGTACCCCACAAGAGAACACTAGCCCTGAGGTGATTGTACTGAACTTCCATGCTACCTCCAGCGAAAGCCTCCAGCACATTGCCACATCAGGCATGCGAATCACCGATGATTAAGTTGGTTAGCCAGAGGGATGAGCTTCAGTAAATGCGCTTAGGGTGGAACGTAGCGGTATCCCAACAGAGGAGACTTCGGCCCCCTAACTTAAGGCCGCAGAGGAGGCTTCGACTGCCGGAGATCGATTTGAAGGAGGACGAATTGAGTTGGATGGCGATGACGTGGGCCGAGGTGGTGAAGCATTGGTTTCTTTGGGTTGGGCCCCCTGCAATGATGCCGCAGATGGTAGTTGAGTTGTCGAAACCGTAGCTGATGGAGATGGTGGAGCCAGAGCCGAGGGGGGTAGTGAGGGGCGGAGAGGCGGTGGAGAGGAGGATGGCGACGAATGTAAGGGCCGAGCAAAGATAAAGGAGTGTCATCATAAGAAGGCTTCAGTTCTTTTCTTCTTCATTGCTGGGAGAGGTGGTGATCAAGAGAAATATTGAAGAGTTGACACTACTTATAAATAGTATTTCTATGAATAAGGAGGTGAATATTTAATAAAGAAAATAACATAATGTCTCTTGAAGCAGTTCAACCTAACTGGCATCTATCCTTGATTAAGTTCTAATTAGTGTTTATGCTATGAGAATCTTTATTCAGACGCGGCACTAAATGATTCCAATGAAGTGATTAATTGGATGAAACCATTAATTTGATTAGGAAAAGGCATGGGATTGAAAGATACTGTTGGGAGAGTATTTAGAATGAAAAAATGCGTAACATTAAAAGATACATTTCCCATATGAGAATGCATGACGATAAACTAATTTACAGCAAATACAGAACAAATACCGAAATTTCTATATTTTATCAGGGCTACTGGGCTCGTTTACTAGATGAACTCTAAATAGAAGACATAGCCAAGTGCTTGAACAAACTAAGCAACGCTCAAACTGAGCTCTTAGGAGACAGTCATGAGGCGACTATCGGGTTTACACGACCAAAATGTAAAAATACTGGAGCAAAGCTAAAGACCATTCGCAAAACAATCCCCAAAATCAATCAATAACTCAATTTATTTACAAAACGAATTAGGCTTGAAAAGAGTTCCTTAAGAATAGCAATATGGCCTCGATCAGACCTGATCATCTACACCCTGACTTCATGTCCTTGCTAATGCAATAATAGTGTAGCACTTCCCCTCTCCCTCTCTCTCTAGGAGTACAACCGTTATCTCACGGGAGTTTGTTTACTAATGGAACCACTTAAGCAACATTGTATTAAACAAATAGAAGGAATCCACCAAATGATTTGGTTAAACTTTTTATTTCTTATCAGGTAATCACTGACCATAACAAAACATATGGTGGCAATATTGTTATTCATAATTGTCGAGCGTGACACCCCTCCGGAAAAAAAAAAATCCTCATTAAATCCACTCTCAGATGTTTATACGGGCATGAATATGTATCCGCTGCATGTAGGCCTTGAAAAGAAAAAAGTATTTGGACAAGACCCCCGTGCCATCTTTTATTTTACTTCAATATAGCTAGCATATAGTTCAACAGCAACCACAGAATACACTAAAAACTACAAGAAACCTGACCCAGAAAGGAAAGAACAAAGATACCAACACTATGCTTTGATATGGGGAAAAGTAACCGGAGGAAGAAAAAACATTTTTGCATGTGAAAACATGTCTTCAGAATCCACTTTCTTATCTGGAACTTTGTCATGACCGAGGACTCCACCTTTCAAATGCCAGTAAAGAGGTTTCAGGCAAAAATTGTCTTTAAGACTCAACCAATAGGATGGATGCTTACTAAGCATCCATATGATCTCGAGGGTCTTCATCAACAAAACTGTGAGTGTCATACGTTTCATACTCATAATCATGGTCGAGATCTTCCATTGTTCTTCCAAACATGAATTGTTTTGTCCCCATTGTGGTGAAGGGCATCAGACCAAAAGCTCGGGCTGTTTTGATCTCCCTTGCAACCTTCCTTTGCGCTTTAGCACTGATTTTTGTCTGGATAGCACACAGAAATAGCATATAAGAGAAAAAAGAATAACGGGGCAACAGGGTTTGATTAGAGAAAACAAATTAATGTTGCACTTTGTTTACCTTGCTTCTTTTGATGATAACCCCAGCTTCTGTAATGAAGTTGGCCAGAAAACGGACATTCTGTGAAGAGGCGTGGTTAGGACATACCCAAGAGAGGGAAAATAGATTTTTTGGGTTTTTCAATTCTCATGACAGTTTTAAGCTCTATTATTCACTTGATAGACATTTGACTCCGGTCCAGTAATATTTGCCAAAGAAAAGGCCTACAAAATTATATGCAAATGCTAATCCAAAGATCCTCACCCTGAAATCAGCTTTCCTTAGAACCTCCTCTGTTGTTGTCTCAAACTCGTATCTTTTAAAAGGTTTACGTACTGCAGGCTTTGTCAGATCAAGATCCTGTAAAAGAAAAAGCAAAGAAATCAATGCAAACATAACAAAGATACACAGCAGTCATAATTTTGTTCGTCTCAATTTGCCAAAGCTAAGGCCCCGAAAAGAGAAAAGCAAAATAACACGTAACCTCATTTATAAAGGCTCAACAAACTTGGGCAGGTACTTTTCGACCAAAAAACTACACAGCAGTGCAGATGAATTTGCATTACAAATTGCTTTTCATGTTCATCATTTACTATCCATGGTAAATCAAATTGGAAATCAAGCACCATGTTAATTGTCAAAGCAAAGAAGATAGATATACCCTTAAATCATAGGTCTGTCCAAGCTTGAATTCCATATCAGGTCTGAAAGAAAAATTCTCATCATTCTCAATTTCGTCACAATCAAATTCAAAATATGTGGCTTCTTCTTTCAGTTTCCAATCCAACCCGTCAGTCAGAGTACTGAAAGTTCCATCTAGACCATCCAATAAATCAGTTTTGTTTTCGCCATATATTTTAGAACCTAAACCAGATCTGTCCTGACCCTTCTGAATTCTGTCAAACTTTTGGAAAAACGAATTAGACTTTGGATCACTAGATACATCACCGAATATTCGACGCTCAAAATCATCAGAAGACTCAAACGAGTTTGAACCTTCCCTGTCATCATAAACTGCCAAAAGAACACAAAAATTACTTAGAAATCACCAGTACGCTTACTTTCACAACTAGTAAGAGATAAGTACAAGAACCAGTAATTGAGCGCGCATGACATTTAAGAGTATTAGAAAATTCTTAAAACTTGAACTGCTGGCCACAGATGTGAAATTCAGCATGGAGTAATTGGGAAAATTAACGCAAATACAGATCAAGTTTTGCATACAACCAAAAGGCATTAAATGCAATTGTGGATGTAATCTTCTCCCATGTCAGAGAAGAGATTTGAGACACAGACTCCATACTTAATGACATTGCTGTATCAGCAGATGAGTAACAAAATAGTAAATATTTCACCCGCTTCAGAGATTTCGGTAGCATTTGGCAGTTCTGCTAGAAGTGCCTCATAGATCAAAAAGTCCATTTGCAAAAGTTTTGGACTTTTGGTGAATATTTTTTTAAGGGCTTTTCAAGAAGTGCACTATTATAAAAGTTCATTTGTAGAAACCCACATTAGTAATTTATCTGGAAGTCCATTTAATGCACTTCTGGCAAAATGCAGAAATATAATATATATATATATATATAAAATATTCCAAAAATTTCTTGCTTAGTTGCTTTTTGATTTCATCAATTAATAAGAGTTATTGTCTGTGTTATGTAAATAACTTTTAATTAAAATCAATCAATTTTATTGATTGAGGTAATTAGCGTGTTTACTTATTTACAATCTTTTTTTCACCCCAACTTCAACTTGATTATTGAATTTTAGGGCAAGTTTTATGTTGCTTGAAGGTAATAAATTTATGAAATTATTTGTCATTAGTTTTGTGTAACTATAATGCACAATTATGATTGAATTAACATATATTTGTAATTTAAACTTATGAGCCAAACACCCAAGAATAACTTTCAATATCAAAGTACTACTTCTTAAAGAGTCTTCACCAAACATTATTTTTTTGTTGCAAGTGCTTATCTAGAAGTTCATTCTTCAAAGTCCATTACCAAAATAATTTTTTCAAAAGTAAGATTTGTCCCGAGCGCACCCTTATTTCCTCCAAATTTAGCTAAATTATTTGGACAAAAGATACAAGGGAAGGCAACGGAAACCTCAAATATGTACTGAAAGAATTAATGCATACAACTACAAGCATGAGGACATCCTTAAACAGAAGATCAGGGAACAAATGGCAGCAGTTATAGTTGCTTAAAGCAGAAAATTCCACATAATTCTGCAAATAAAAATAAATTATAACTGAGAAAGGGGTACAACTTATGATTGGAGCAAATACACAAATAAAAACACGTACAACAAGGAGTTCCAGACAGCATAAAAATTTGTTAGTAACCGCAGCTAACGGTTCAAGGGCAAGAGAAAACTAGTTTACTAGATCGAATTAAAAAGAGTTCTACCGCAAATTTAGGATTACCCATAATGGCCAGAGGGTTTCATTCTTTTCTTTGTTTTATAAATTGGGAAACTTGCACTATCTCTACAAATAACCCAGGCCTTAGCAGAACAACCAGCCTAATCAACAAAATCAAATTGCTTTTAATAGTACGAACATGATATCAGGAACAAAAAAGAAAACAAGAGATTACATTGATAATGCCATACGCGGGGCTTACACACGGCACATATGCATGTGCATAGATACTGGCGAAGAAGATATAACATAAACACTACCAAACCAATCTTAAAGAGCAAATGCTTCATGGGTACAGAATTATTTAAGGACTCCCTGATCGAGTTTTTGGCGGAAAAAAAAAACTAAGAAACTTTAATTGCCTTTTATTTTAAACCAATAGAGTCGTATGGCTTGTATGTTTCCAAAAGAATTTCTCGCCGGGTTCTCCTAAGATTCCAATAAAACGAACTCAAAATGTTTTTCCTTGATATCATCTTTTCAAAATTTAAGAACCTGAGACTCCACTACGAAAAATAATTTTGTAGCTTAGGCAACCTGTCCAGTTAGGGCCGTGTTTCCCACGTCCCCCACATTTTCACCCCTAACCATTGCCTATCCCTTTCTGTAGTCCGTCAGAAAAAATTCAAATAACGAAAATAAAAATATAAGAGCACTCCAACCTGCTTCCCAATTTTCAATCCCTAAAACTTATTTCCACCTCCAACTTTAAAATTGGGTTCAAACATAGAAAATGCCTAAACCAGATCCCTTAGACTTGAAACAAAATTGGAGATAAATAATACTTTCCTGGGGAGCAATGTAGCAACCCCATAATTGTTAGTGGATTAAATAGTGTTAGATATACTACTACAAGAGTTCCCATGGATTTAATTCCCTAAATTTTAGAAAAGGAGAAACTAGTGAAAATGCCGAAACAAAACATGCCCTAATTATTGGTAGCTAAAACTCATAATAAAATTTATTCTTCCATCGGCATAATGACGATAAGATTAAAATTCAAGCAAGAAAAAATAAATACCTGAAGCTGTATTTGCAGAAAATGTTCTCATTATTTGGTTACAAGGATAGCCCAATCGAAAATTTACGGACCTCAACACGCCCTGAATCAGCTTCATTATCCTCCTATATTAAATTCATAAATACATGCATATATATGTATAACCACTTCAATACACGTTGTATCTCAAAACAAACCCAAACTAATAAAAACTAGATGCTAAAATAAACAAATTAAAGCCCTAATATCTCTCAGTTAGAAGCATAATTTAGAGGGGTATTATATACATACATACCTTCTTTATATACAACTCACTGTGCGAACCCCCTTGACCTAAATTAGGGTTTTCTCTCTCTAGATCCAATCTCTCTCTCTCTCTCTCTCTCTCCCCCTCCCTCCCTCTCTCTCTCAGGCAGGAAAAACCATGAATTTTATTTAATTTTATTTTTGTAGTTACTTATTTTGCCTACATCTCGATGGACCAAAACGCCCAACTTGTACTTCACTTGGGCCGATGAGTTATACAAGCTCTCCTATTATTCACAATAAGTTCGTGAATACAATATGGGCCTATAGCCCAATTTACCAAAAAACTACTTAAATTTTTTATGGAGGGAAATTATCTGCTAATTTGCTTCTCATATCACACACTCTGAATCTGAGAGGAAAAAAGAAGAAGAAGAAGAAGAAGAAATTGTTAAAACAATGTCAAACTATAAGAAAATAGATTTTTTGGTGTGTGTTGCATTCATTGGGAAGGAGAATTCAAAGATATATGTTCCCCTGCCCAATAACCCTGATCATATTATCTCTGTATACAAGGATAACCATTCATGAACGATTGCTTCCACTTTGAAAGCACTGTTGGTCAAAGGTGGAAGTACCGAAAAGAAGCTTCTAAGGTCACATGTTTGCTTAGTGTTTCCAAGGAAGTTAGTGTCAGTAGATGAATCTATGATGATCTTTCAAGAATACTCTGAAATAATTTTTTGGAAAAATTCACTAAGCTTATAAACAAGGATGAATGCTTAAGAAATTTCATTTGAATCGTTGTGGTTAGGATTTATCTATCTACTGTAAAATATGAGATGAAAGGGTACAATTTGTTTGTTCTATTCCATTTGAGTCTTCTAGTCTCCTACCACCTGATAGTCTTGGTATGTATAGTTGATGAATAGACATAAAAATGAAGAAATTATTAAAGCAATGTCGGGCTATAAGAAAATAGATTTTTCCGTGTGTTTAGCTTTGGGAAGGAAAATTCCAAGATATATGTTCCCCTTTCGAACAACCTTGACTATGTTATCTCGGTATACAGTAATAACCATTCAAGCACGATTGCTGCTACCTTGGAAGCCTTGTTGGTAAATGGTGGAAGTACCAGAAAGAGGCATCTAAGGTAACATGTTTGCTTAGTGTGTCCATGGAAGTTACGGTGGATAGATAAATTTGTATTGATCTTACAAACATAATTTGTAAAATGATTTTTATGAATGATTCGCTAAGCTTAGAAATGTTGACTAGATGCTTAAGAAATTTTATCTGAATCGTTGTGGTTGATATCTATCCCTCCTCTATAAAGTATGGGATGAAAGGGTACAATTGATTTATTATCTCCTATGAGTTCCAATATCCTACTAACCAACAGTCTTGGTATGTGTGAGTTGAGAAATAGGTTTAAAAATCAAGAAATTATTGAAGCAATGTCGAGCTATTAGAAAATAGATATTTCAATGTGTGTTGCGTACATTTGGGAGGAGAATTCCAAGATATATGTTCCCTTGCCGAACAATCCCGATAATGCTATCTCGGTATACAAGGATAACCATTCAAGCACGATTGCTTCTGCCATGTAAGAACTGTTAGTAAATGATGTAAGTATCGGAAGGAGACATTAAGGTCCCATGTTTTCTTAATATTTTCATGTAAGTTGGTGTCGATAGATTAATATGTAGTGATCTTTTAAGAAGATTTTGTGAATTAGTTTTTTGAAATAATTCACTAAGCTTAGACAGAATTATTAGACTAGAAATTTTATTTGAATTGTTGTGGTTGAAATCTATCTCTCCGCTGTTAAGTATAGGAATAAAAGGTATCTCCTATTTGTGCGTTCCAATCTCCTACTATCCGTGAGTCTTGGTATGTATGAGTTGAGAAATAGGTACAAAAAGTCAATAGATTGTTAAAGCAACGGTGGGCTTTAAGAAATTATATTTTTTGGTGTGTGTTGCAGTCATCGGTGAGAAGAATTCCAAGTTATATGTTACCTGCTGAACAACCGACTAATTTGTCTCCGTATACAAGGATAACCATTCAAGCATGATTGGTTCCGCCTTGGAAGCATTGTTGGTAATGGTAGAAGTACCGAGAAGAGGCATCTAAGGTCCCATAGTTGCTTAGTATTTCCCTAGAAGGGCATGTCCTTACTCTTTCGTGGATTTGAATAGTGTGTTTTTTTTAAACTATCTATGTTAACGATGCGCCAGTATTCTCATGATATTCCACTTTGCTGCCTACATGAGTATGTAATGTGCTTAAGTTCCCCGAACTATCTGTATGACACTTGATTTGTCATGACCTTGCTTTTGAAAGTTAAATCAACTTACAAGAACTGTACCAACGCTAGAAAGCATACAATGGATTCAACCCCTCGTTATATACAAACTGAGATTGATTCGATCCAAAACTAGTTTTCACAGGTCTAAATTCATTTCCAATATCTATCTAATTTAATACAATTCAAATAATTCTAGATAATTTTATGTTGTTTAGAATATACAAGAAAGAGATGAAGTAGTGTAGGATCTTCTGGAGTTATCCATAAGACTATAACCTTTAATACTCAGAGTAGCTCATCGCTTTTATGCGGTCGCGATGGTCTTCATGCTAATGCAGATCGTGAAATTGGGAAATATGGATTCAGCTACAGTCAAATTACCAACTAATACAAGCTACTAACGAGTTGTTTATGCTTATTTAATCTACGAACAAAGTTACACTTTCTCATAAATGAAATAGGCTATTGTGTTCTACTTGGATGATTGTACCTTTACTTTTAATCAAATACTACTAAACAAAACACTTCATTAATATAAAAAATATTATATTACTAGGAGTTGTCACCCGTAAAACCAAAACAATGGTGAAATAATATTAATTCACAGTTACTCCTGTTTTTGTTTTCTTATCCCTATAAAATGAAATAAATAAGATGATTGTAATAATGTTAAATATTAATTTAATCAACCAATGAAAGTACAGATTATTTTTATTTTTACCCTTAATTTTTTTAAGCGGTACAAATCATAAGAAATAATATCAATTTTATGTTTATCTAGTTTGCCCTTCAAAAGTTTTATAAGGAAGTGAGATTTATTATTCGACGTAAGTAAGATTTATTTATTTCTACCCTAAGTTAATTGGCTTTATCATTATTTGAAGTAGGTGAGATTTTTTTAAAGGAAAGCATAAATAATTAAGAATTTAAATAATTTTGGAGCCTCGTAAAATTTGAGGCTTAAAGAGATTGTTTTATGGATTTAGGAATTTTATTTTTCCCTGCAGTTTCAATTGAAGCATTAATTGTCCCCAAATTTTTGAAAAGGTTTTATGTTTGGTTTCCATGTTTTATTAAAAGTGCGTATGTGGTTCATTCTACAACTTTTTATCATATAGGATACCCTAAGATGCTGAAAATAGAAGACAATGATCACAAAAGACTAATATTTCGAGTGCAACTTCTGTGGACGATTTGAGATGGATCCGATTATAGTGAATTTAGTGGGATCAAATGGGATGTCAAGCATAGAGCGCAAACATGATAGATGGAGTAGAGAATTTCTTTCGGAATTTTACATGATCACAATAAGCCACTATATTTAAAAGAATTTTTTTATAAAACTGAGATAAAATCAATTTTATTATATGAAAGTATGTTACGATTTAGTTAAATTTTCACAAACGCAGATGGTGTTGAGGTCAAATCATGTAGCTGATGTTCCTGTGCGGGGGTTAAGCCACTAGTGGGGCCATTAGTGACAATAGTCGAAGGTGGGACCAAATTTGCAATTGCTCCATCGGCTGTTATATTCCTCGGTCCTGTATACCAATCGGGAATACCATGGAGCAAAAATCACTTTTTATGCACATGATTGGTAGCCTGGCAGTAAGTACAAGAGTATTGCGGCCAGGCATCTCATGATTCGTGCCTTATTGACCCAACGTCGGGCTGCACCCATAAGTCTTTGTCAGGCTGCAACCGTGAGTCACTTGGGTCGTGGGTTAAGTGATGGTTGGCTTGCGGTGAACCACGTTTAGCAACTGCAAATGCTACTTGGTCACTAGTCATATGTTCATGTAACGGCCCAAAATTCCGTACCAAATTTTTTTGCTAATTCGTCTTTGCATTATAGTGTGCATTATTTGTGTTGTATATACGTTGTGTGTGAGAACGAATATTGAGGCATGGCGGTGTTGCTGCTTACATTTATGCATTGTAGTTGCATTGTTGTTTTTAAATTGTGACCTTTATTGCCGCTTCATAAGAATAGTACGATATTCGACTTGCCCGGTCAGATCTCAGGGGTCAAGGAGTAGCTGCCCTTACGGGGTGCAAGGTAGCACGCTGTTAGAAAAATATAAATATATTAGTAGTATGTCATGCGGAAATAGTGTTTTGAAACGCATCATGTGGTGTTGGATGAGGTTTGCTGCTAGTCGCATTTTGATGCGTACATCGAGTTTTAGACACTCAAACATGATTCCGAAAGTTGTCGGACACTTCCAT
>MKEJ01050607.1:0-12490 GCA_001753735.1 Embelia ribes | reverse complement strand
TTTCTTTTCCCTTTTTTTTTCTTATGACAAAAGTCCTACCAACCAACCATATAATGTCAAATATTGGAAGACCTAATAGCATTCACATCAATTCTCCTCATTTAATTTCTAAATCACATTTTAAATAAGGTTTTAAATATCGTTCGTTACCATTACGTATCGCTATTACATAACGGTTTCGGCCTATGCCGCCAACATTACCGTTACTGTTATGCTAAAAAAAAATTTGTAAGATGAAAAAAATTCATGAATCTGATCTCCGCTACTGTTACGCTACAGCCGTTACGGTCCGAAACTATTACACCGCTACCATTACCGTTACAATAACCGCCACCATTATTTAAAACCTTAATTTTACAAAAATTAGTTTTTAACATGAATCAGTATTTTATAAATTGTATACACTCGTATTTGTATAAATTTCTTAAAAATTATTGAAATAATCACTAAATTTTGAATGGGGTTTTATTATTATTTTGGAAAAAAATATTTTTTAATCGAGAAAGGGTAACTCGTGATTTCCCCTCCCGTACCATTATCCTGTGATTTACGGTGGAACATTTCCGGTTCAAGATTTCTCATCTGAGAAACTTAATGCGAGAAATCTTTTATATGGAACTTAAAGAGAGAGAAAAAAAGGTGCATATACAGATAGACAGCTTGGTGGATACTGTGATGATAAATTCAAGGCAACATGTAATTTAAAAGCACATTTCTAAAACTAACAACAAACAAAATGGGAAAAAATCAAGCTAATAAATAAATAATTCCTTAAGAATGCCAGATCTGCGCAAAATGACAACAAATGACACCACAAAATAATAAAAACATGATGCTTTTGTACCAATTAGGACCTAAATCAGCAAAAATACGAAATAATATAACACAAAGTGACATGAAATTGTTGATAAAATACAATGGAGAATAAATATAATTCTTACACAATATTCGACCATAAATGGAGATTCAAACAAAGAGAGATTGGAATAGACTTACAGTGTGTTTTAGAGCTAGAAGAAACCGAAGATTTGCTTTTTTGTTTTTGTTTTTGTTTTTTTGTTTTGTGTGTGTGTTTTGTTTATTAAATGGTTTATCAGTTACTTAATGGAAACAGAGCAGTGAAGAAGAGAGAGAGAGAAACAGAGAGATGGATCTGAAAGAGGGGAGGGAGGTGGGTATTTATAGGGTGTGCCCAACAACACTACCCCACCACTGAATCTATTTTGTCTCACATCTTTTTTTTATGAGCAATCTCGCATATTATTTGACCATGTGGAGTCTCACCTATTATTATTTAATAAAAGAAAATGTGAATAATAGATTTCTTTCTAAAACATTTGGTGCAATATATTTCTATTTAAAGATATTGCCGAAGAACTATATGAAGAACTAAATAAGAGAAATGCCAACGTGAAAAACTATAGTTACCAGAATGTACATTTGGAACCATAGTTACCAAGAAACACAATTTTATGTGATAGACTCATTTCTCCCGTAAATTATTTCCAAACAAAAATTATGTATTTTCATAATTTTTATCAAAAATTCGCTTGAGAAACATTTCATTCATATGAGAAAATTAGCTAAAATAAATTATTTTTATTATTTTGTAAATATAATTATATTATTTACATATAGCTGAAAGTATTTTACATGTAAATATTTGAAAATAATTGTAATTACATATAAAATTTCACATATCTTATCAATTTTCTTGCAGAGTCATATACACAAGTGGACTAAGAATGGGGCCATGCGCCCTTCGATTGCCGAAATTCTTCCAAAATATTTATAGAAAATTGGAAAAAAATTATTTTGTCCTCATATGACTTTCCTAAAAAAATTATCTATAACCCCTTATATAATTCATGTCAATTTTGCTCCTCCTTACCAAATTAAGTTGCTCTTTCTCTCACTACCTATTTCTCTTTCCATGTGGGCAAATGGCTTTGAACAAATGATAATTATTTTTCCTACTCTCCCAACTCTACTCGTGATTAGGATTTTGTATTTACTGTTATTTGCATCAAAATATTATAAACATAAGATTTTTTTTTTCATCATAAGTAAGAAAATTAAATTCTTATTCATACCTTTTTCCCAAATTAAGCAAATCTTAAGATTTTTCACTCAACTAATCAAACCCACATATAAAGAATTAGATAAGAAACATTTTCCCTTTATATATAAATATATATACAAGCGCCTTAAACTAAATATGATGAAAATCCAAATTAAGAATATTAGAGAAAACATAAGAAATAAGAAATGGAGATGAACAAATATTGATGAAATGTTAAATGTCGAAGTTACCTCAACTAATTGAATCAAATTGGTTGTTTTAGATGAGAGAGAGAAATAGACAGAGAGTTAGGATTAAGGGAGTCAACATTACTCTATAATGAGGTTAGGGATAGAAAAATGGTAGTTTTACCAATAAATATTAATAAGTTGACTTTAATTAATATAACTCTAACAAAAGGACAATTCGGGCATCTGTCCTAAAACGAAGGAGGTAATACGAAGAATATCGTAGATGAGGTTAGGGATAGAAAAATGGTACTATTGCCAATAAATATTAATAAGTTGACCTTAATTAATATACCTATAACAAAAGGACAATTCGGGCATTTGTCCTAAGGATGGGAGGCTGGGGGGGCTAATACGAAGCATATCGTAAGTGAGGGAAGTTAAGTGGAACATGGTGGTATATGAGAGGGTTAAAATGAAATTTACCCATACTATAATTTAGTTATTAATAATATTGACACTTGCCCTTTTTCCTATATTTCAAATGGCTTGATTTACATTTTTGTTTTCCAAAATATTTGCTATTTTCGTTTTTTATTTCGGCAACTATGCTTGGAACGGCGAGCCGAAGAACATTATACACATTTTAAAACATAAAATTTGTGTTTATAGTTTTGTCTGCGATGAAGTTGGAAATCTACAATTTTATTAAATTGTGTTTTAAAAATTTCCATTTTTTGTTGAAAGTAAAGTGGAAACAACTCAACAACAGTGCAGTTTTCCCCCCAACTCAATATGAATTACTCTAGTCTTTGAACCATTGACCTCCCATTTGAACATTTTGCATTTTTATATTTGAATATTAATTCTTGAAATTTACAGATCTTATTAAAATCACCAATAATACATCTAGTTGTTCCTTTTTCACTTTTGGTAATATATTTAATATTTGGATTTAGATTTTATATATGTAAGTACGTATAATTTTTTTTATAAATTACCATTCAAAATATGGTACATAGTATTTACGTACATCCATCTTTTTTAAAAGATTATGGAGAGATTCATACAAGTCCAATGTGACATATTTTAAATAATAATATATAAGAATGTGCTACATATACAATCTTCATCTTGTGTTTTTCTACTGAATACCTAATTGATTTTTTCATGAAAGTGCATAAAATAAATTGTTTCACGGAAAGGACTGAAATAAAATAAATGAATGCAAACAAATTTGGAGAATACTACGGATCACTGTGGAATTGAAAAACTCATTTTTAATTTAATTTGATAATAATACACGGATAGAGGTGTGGATTTGTTGCAAAGCGTGCCCCACGTGGCGTGATCCATGGCCCACGCGACAATAGTAACGTTTTAATAAAAACCAAATAAAAGTCAACTGTTTCATTAATTAATTATTACGGTAATTAATAGGGATCCAAATTTTTAATAAGACAAACTATTTAGTAGCTCCTTTAACTTTTACCTAATAGCATATATCACCTCTAAACTTTTATTTTTTAACTATTAAGCCCCCCATTCTCGTTTGTCGTCAGAATCGTCTGCCCTTCTTAACACAAGCAACGTGACGTTAAAATGATGACCAAAAGTTTAGTAAAAAGTTGACTTCTTGGAATTTATTTATATACTCTTCTCTGAAAAGGTAAATGTAAATGTTTTAAAATAATTTTTTTAAAAAAATAATAATAATTGAGCTATATATCATATTAATATAAAAGTTAAATTATCTGTTATTTTCAATTTAATCGTGACAAGTGACTATATAATACTTTGACAAGTGACAATTTAGCCTTTAGACACATGGCCCCATAATTTTAGCAATTAAAATCTAGGGAAAAAATATTTTTATCAATAAAGTAATCACATCCAACAAATTGATCGCCATCAATATTTAAAATATTATCATAATTAATATTAACTTTCTAGAAATATTATTCCCATTAAAATAAAAAAAACATCATAATAGATATTTTTTTTAAAAAAAAATACTATTATAGTATGAATGCCACCAAACCTGAAATCATAAACCAAATGATAAAGAAAATAAAAAATAAAGCATGACATATAATTTTTTTAATCAAAAATAATTTTATGAAAAATCATTTTTAATAGAACTCATGAGAATTGCATTCCACCAAATTTAAATTTCTTGAAAATTTTTATTAAATTATATAATTTTATATAGAAAATTACATTATTATAGTGTAATTGTCATCAATCAATAATCCTAAAATAAAGAATGAAAAAAAATGAAAATAGAACATGTCATATATCTTTTTAATTAAAAATAATACATAAAAAATCAAAACTAATAAAATTTATGAAAATAAAATCCCGCCAAATCTAAATTTCTTGAATACAAAAAATTATTAAATTACATTATTTTATTTGAAAATTTTACCATTAGAGAATTGCGGAGGTCCGCTCACGCTCCAAATTCGAGAATTGGCGAGTTTTGGGTGAATTCGGGCACAATTCTCGAAATGATGGGTGCAAGTGCATTAATTACTCAAATAAGGGAGCGAATTGGTAATTATGGGTAAATTTTGAAAGACCAAACACCGCAGGTCCAGATTTATCTCGGCTCCATTTTGTGGGCCCAACTTTAACTTGGCCTTTATGCTGAGTTAAAAAGAAATATATCCATGACTACATGGCCTTTAACTTCATAGAAAAAATTTCCTTTCATTTTATTTATGTTACTAAAATATTGTGAAAGTCTACCTCAAAATGCAATGTTATGCTAGTAATAATTTTGTGATAATAAAATTGTAAGTAATTACAGTTAAGTTCATGTATGAAAAACATCAATACATTTTTCTAAATGTGGATATTCTAGATAAATAACTGTAATTCATTTTATTTTAAATTTTTTTTTATAAAAATGTCAATTTTTTAGTTTTTTTAAATATATTCAGAGATTATAAAGTATAATAAACTTACAAGTATAAAAATGAAGAACGTAGAAATTACTATCAAGTCATTAGTAGTATTTGACCTTAATAAATTAAATTTTTTTAAATATTAGACGTTCTCGAATTCAAAGCTTTGACTATTGAATGCTCTCATGCTTTGGCTCCCGCTCCTGATCCCGCTTTGCGCTTCGATAACCTAGCGCTAAACCTAATCTTCTTTAAAATATATAAACAAAAAGTTATACACACAAATAAAAAAACCGACTCTGTGCATTAGAACAAAATAATAAAAATAATACTTTAAAAAGAGAAAAAAAAAACTATTTATGTTATAGAGTTCTATAAAATTTTCCATGTAACTATTTTTATCTATTTATTACAAAGGTTTGCATAATTAATTTATATGTGTCGCATTATTTGTAGAATTTTAGAAAATAAATTTATCAGAACACAACTTCATCAAATCTAAACTTATTGAAAAATGAAACATATTAAAATTATGTTATATTATTTGAAATTATTAGCATAATATAATTCCTTTAGACTTAATTTTCTTGAAAATATATGCAAACAAGCTTTAAATATATATTGAAATTGACTATGTACATTGTTGCAATATAAATTTTATTTGAAAATATGATCATAATAGAATTCTTCTAAACCTAATTTTTTTTTTGAACAAACAAAATATTATAGTAAAATATATATCAAAACCAGCTCTACGAATTGGAACAAAATGATGAAATTATAATTAAAAAAATTGTAAAAACTTTGAAAAATTATGTCTTTATATATCAATGTCAGTTTACGGGTAAAATAATAATTATTTTTTTATGCAATTGGTATATATTAAATTTATAAATTTGAATAAAATATGTAAAATAAATATATAATATTTTTATTTAAAGAGTAGAAAATAAAAATATATTACCACTATATATAATGAATCAATCAAGAAAAAATATAATAATACCAAAAAAGGGGGAAAATACAAAACAATATCATTAACAATTATATCTAGCAATTAAAAAAATTATTGCATATAATTCGTACGGCGTTCGGGTTACATGCTAGTATTTATTTGAAAATGGATATCTACCATATATAAAAATAAATGGGGTATTAGTTATTTATTTACAAGTATAACGTTTGCAAATCATTAAAGATGATGTTAACATCCATCCAACCACTTATATATCTATCATTTCATTTAAATTTTTACCCATAGGCATTTCATTTTTGATATGCATTCAACTATGATCGACAATGATATATGTTTTTGTGTACAAACTAATGTCTCATTATTCATAAATGTAACATAAATAGTGACTTTTTGTTTTATAATAAGTAAAACGGAATATAATAGGTCTACTGTAAATACATGTCTAAATATTATTATAATTTTCATACTCATATATGTTGCACAGAAGAGCACGACTCCATGCGTGCTTCCTAAATCCTAGTAATTTTGCTCATTGTAAAAGAGAGTGGAGTATCGGGATACTCGGGTTATATGTATTATATATTTTTTTTTGCGTCATAATAATTTTATAAAATATTTTTGATAACTTTTTTTGATATGATATCTTGTATTTCTTATTTTTTTTCTAGTTCTTTATAATTTTATAAAAGATAAGTTTTCATAGGATTTATATTGTGATAATGTTTTACGAAAAATTAATATCTATTGAGGTTAATTATAAGTATGTTAAACTTAATATTAATTAAAATAATATTTAAAATTTATAGAGAATCTTAGATTGGTAGGAATCAATTTATAAAAATATTTATTTCTTAAAAATATTTTGATTCTTAAATATAATTTTCATAATTTTTATTATGATAACTTAGCTCATACTCGTGCAGATATACATATATACATACATATATACATACATACATATATATATATATATCTTGCGGTTGTGCGTAATCTTATAGTAAATTTATTTTTACTAATTTCTACTATAGTAAGCTGATATATCTGTATATAATTTTAATAATTTCTAGTATGCCTAATTTAATGCGACACATATCAATCAATTGTGTGGACAAATGTCGCCATTAGAGCGAATATAGTTGGAACTACCACAAGTGTATAAAAGAACACAAGAAACAACTAAAGATAGAATTAAAAAGACAATCAAACTTCAGCGTACACTCTGTATGTCTCTTAAAATTGCTTTGGCTTGTCTTCAGAATTTTTATTTTTATAGAAAGACAACAATCCCCAGCATGGGATTCTCCACAATTTCATGACTGTTTTGCTTTTCGACTCTCTTGAATTCTCTCTCTCTCTCAACAAGTCTCTTGCATCAGGACAAGCTTCTTTCTGCAAGCAGTAGTTTAAAAAAAAAAAAAAAGTGTTATTACACCAATTAGGTAAAATAGAAACCAAAGAAATATTTGTCTTTCACCATTGAATTTACACCTAATCCAACTTTATCCTTGATTTTTTTTACTTGCTGCAATAAAACTGCAAAAGTAATCATTTGCTGTAATTTGGAATGTTCAAGGTAAGGGGGCACATCTTCTAAGTGGTGTTCTAATTTTAGTGAAATTTTTGAAAGAAGTATCACACTGCAACAAATTGCAAAAGGGTTTGCTAGCAGCATTCTCTTTTATAAAAGACTGTTAAAAATAATGAAGTAACAACTCCTCGGTTATTTTTAAATATTTATTAATTATAATTATTATTATTTTTTTTTTTTTAAGTTTTGATTTTTCTCTTCTAAGAGAAACGAAAGGAAAACATGGTGAGATTGGGAATCAAAGCCTGACATAGAATGTGTTATGAACTCGTAAAGATCTTTTATAATTAAGAATGCTCACATTAGAGATAAACCTGAGCCCGATCTTTATCTCTCCTTCGTAAGTGTCATCTTCAAGAACTACATTGTATGGCATTGGTCTTATTTCAAACGCTCCCCTGTCATTCCCCTCTGCAATTATGCCTTTGAGATGAACTCTGCAATGCCAAAAGGAAAAATACATAAACCATATAAATCTGAACATAACAAATAAAAAAGAGAGATCTTGTATGAGCTACTCCCAAATGTTGCTTAGGAGTTATATGAATGACAACTACAGCAAGGGAACTAGAAAATATAGGCTCGCTAAGCGTCAGAACTTCTTACATGGTTTCACCAACAAATCCACCATCCGTGAAAAGTTCCTCATCCATGACCTTAAACTTCAGGTAGCTCAACTTTTTCCATTCGAAAGACGGAAATTCAAAAGTAAATTTCTCATTCCAGAAAATCTCTTTGAGATTACCACCATTAGTTGCTTCTGTAAGGAAGGTAGTCAGAACTTTATTAGTATCAGATAGATCAAGAATGGTTACAAATATAATGTAAGAATGAGAATCAATAACATACCGTTTGAGACTTTGCTTCTTTTCACTTGGTTTCCACATTCAATATTTACGTAATAGGCTGGTTTTCCTGTGAACAAGATGGTTAGATCATACTATCAAAAAACTGCAAAAAGTTCATAAGCAAAGCAACTTGGAAAGAGTCAAAGACATCTGCGTCCCATTGGTGTAGACAGAGAAAGAGAGCACCTATAACATTTGTGTGTCCAATGCCTTTCGCACTGACAAGAACTACTTCAAGGATTCCTTTCTCATGAGATGAGGACATAATATAGCACATTGAAAATGTTCAATTGTAATAAAGAGTTTAAGTACTGATGGAAGTTTAAATGTATTAATTACAAACAGTTACTAGAAGGGGAATGTTACAAATGAAAAGCAAACAACACTGCTTTAAATGTGTAATAAATACTCTACTTGCAAAACAAGATATAATTGCACCGAGACATTTGAAACTTCCCACGTAACAGTAACAAGTTTTGAAAGGAAAAGGGCCAGAAAAAAAAAATAAAAAAAATCATTGATGTAAGACCTTTTTGAGTTCCTATTATCTGACTGATGGTTTTTTATTAGAAAATTATCCCCAAGAAAGTCAAGCATGAAGTGCTTACATTGTACAGCTGCTAAACTCTGCAAGCAAGCCACGCAAAAATAATGTAAAATATTAGACCTTTCTTCATAGCAAATAAATTATTAAGTTAATTATGCCTAATGGGGCTAGCTATATTCCATATTCGTTTTCTATTAGTATTAAGATTTCAACGAGCAACACTTTAATTATATGGAAATTGTGAATGCTTTTATATGGTTATTAATTATGGCCTATTTAGATGCATACTGATTTGTACATACTTAGTAAATATACTTAGTAAGGTCATGGTTCATTTAAAGCATATAGACATTTATATGTATGCATAATATTATTTATCCCAGAATGATTGGTGTTCAAGTTCCATCCACATATAATTAATGCATAATTGGTTTTTGAATTTTTTTAAATAATAAAGATACTTCAATATTTTAAATTCTAGTACATTTACCTAAAATCAAGATTAGAAAAAGGCAAGCACGACTATTTATTATTACCAAAAATAGAAAAAGGGGGAGTGACTTAACAATATGCAAATTGGATTATCCAAACAAAAAAAAACAATATGCAAAATTGAAATAAGAGAAAATTTATTGTTTTGTATTGTACTATGGACCTTATTTGGATTTTCTCAATGTCATGTCTACATTCAATTTGGCATCTTCTTGTCAGAGATATGTTGAGATCGGTGACCTGTAAATATGTAATAATCATAAAATAAATAGCAAATAAACAAAACAACCAATTCAATAAATGGTTAATTAAGGATTTATATATCACTGCCCCAAAAAGTAGTATTACTTATGTAAGGGTGGGCATTTTCAGAATGTATTTATTTTATACAAGGTTTATTTATGTGAAAAGTAACATAAAAATTTAGAGATCTCGAGAAAAAAGAAATATTGAAAATCATTGCTCACGTGACAATCTTTATCTGACATGAATTTCACTAAATGATGGTGCTAGATGGGGGATATGTGGTTCCTATTTATGATTATGCCTTTTATCACTACCTTGTAAAGGAATAGATTAATATATATATATATATAGCATTATGAAATATTTTATTATATATGGCTCATTGTACAAATCTTTGGTATTGTGATATACAATATTACATCTATTTGCTTCAAACTAGACAAACTCCCAACTCACAAATCGCAATAGAGACATCCGTAACTCTGAATTATATAAATTCAAATTAATATTTTAAATACGGTCTATATTAATTTCAGAAAAGGTTGGACATGAAGCAACTATAAAAATCATATACCATATAAATATCATGTCATCTCCAAAAAAAAATTTATGAACCATGATTTTTTATATTTTGAGTCATATTAATAAGGTGATAAAAAAAATCAGTTACTTGGAAAAGAATATCTTTTTTTCAGTTACCGTATTCACAACTTTTACAAAAAAATAAAATAAAAAATAAAATCGAATTATAAAATTTTCAGAGAACACTTAAAGGGGAAAGAAAATATATATATATATTTTTTTTGTTGCATAAATTATTAATTTTAATTTATTCATTTTGAACAAATAAAATGTAAATTACCAATTCTTCGGGTTTCTTCGTACGTCCTATTCCATTTTCTAGGTCCTCTTGTATTAATACTCATACAATATTATATTACAATAATGCTAAAACTAATTCCAAATTTACAGGAATTGTTCCACTAATACAAATATAATCATTTCAATTTTCCAAGGATGAAGAGAGAGATGAACAAAAGGGGGAAAAAAAAGTGATAATAAAGAGGAGACAAGAATATCTATTATTTGATCCATTTGTCAAATTTACCATGAGAGCTAAATAGTATAAACATTATTTGACATGATTATTAAGCAACATTCTTTTTAACTTTTCACTTATTTATTAATCAGCATTTTAGTTTTGTGATGCTTTTCTAGCAAATAACACAAGAGTACATATTTGTTATCAAAATAAATGAGAAAGTTGCTTGAATAAAAATAAGTGATAATCGAAAAATATATATTAACCACTCGGCGCAATATTGTATTTTTGCTTAATTAAGCCGATCTTATTTTATTGGGGTTGGAGTTTGGACGATGACAATATTATTTTCATGGTGTAGTTAAATTGAGATATTATTTTCATAGAAAATTCATGTGGAAAATACTATAAACTTCAAATAACAAACCCGTGACACATTTCAAACCATAATTTTATTTTCAGCATTATTTTTATTTTTTTTCACATGTATTTTCTTTGTCCATAATGAGTCAGGGGATTGAAACCCGTGACTCTGCCTTGGTGGTATTGACAAGGTGAATTTTCATAGATTAAATACACATTAATTCCCCAAATGTATCCAAAATAAAAACACTAATTCATCTTTAGCTTCTGGTAAAGGGCATATAGTCATTACTGAAATTTAATAATTAAGTGACCGAGTTATCCACTACACGTTAGTTAATAAAATCAAAATTTAGATGGAAAATGAACAACATGATAATTGATCATTTATTAAAAATAATATTGATTTTTAATTATAAAATTAATTAATACTAAGCAAAATGGGTTACCGGAGTGATAGGATAATAAGAGGTTTTTGCCTATCAAAAATTAAAATAAAATCCATCTTATACCGGCCTTATCGGCTAAAAAATTCTTTCTCGTATTAAAATTTTCGAATAGATTTTCCGGTTATTTAAAGCATCATATTAAAGAAAAATAGTGTTTCCATAATGACATTTGTAATTATTCTCAATTATCCAAAGAAAAAATTCAAGCCCATGCTAAGGTGGTCCATGTCCTTTGAACCGGGCCCATTAAAAGTAACCCAACAAGAAAATGGGGCCCTCTTTTGTGACAAGTCAAGCATGGGTGCTAACTCTCTTCTTGTCTTATATTCACAACTATTTTTCCAAAGCACGAAAATTAAAAATTTATAAATATAGTGTATAGTATTATGAATTATTGATTTGACAAGTACTGTGACTGTTGTAAGTATGAAGCCCAATAATTAAATAAAAATACTATGTGTTAATATAAGCATAACCCACAATTGAATTATCATTCTATATAACAAAGCCTTAAGTGGAGCAGAAAATAAAAAGCAATGTGCGAAAGAAGAGAGAGGGAGAGAAGATAAATATGGGAATAAAGCCAGTTTGGTCTAGATTTTAAATTTTATGCTATATGTTGTATTGTTTTGTAATCACTCTTTTATATTAATAAAAACACAGGCCAGTATTAATTATGTAGATTAGGCCAAGGTTAAACTTGTATTTACTTGAGGCTGAACCAAATAGTTATTGCATCTTCTATTTTACTTTCCTACAAATTATTTTATTTACTTTCTA
>MKEJ01050601.1:809-14217 GCA_001753735.1 Embelia ribes | reverse complement strand
ATGTGCTATTAGAGATATAAACTAATGTGACACATGCACATGTAGGTGGAGAAACCACACACGTGCATCGTCCGTCCGTCCAGGCTAGGCCGGGCTTGGGGCTTGGGCTTGGTAGCTGGTTGCGCATGGCACGTTAGACGAGTCCTTGTCCTTATCCGGTTCTGGGATCGGGACAGGGTCAGGGTTTAGGCTCGATTGGGTGCGTATGTGTAGTTCGGACCAAATATTTTTAATTAAATATTATCAAAAATTACGAAAAGACCCCAGAAGTTTCAAAACCAGAAACTCATAATGACCGTAATGGGTTTCGACCATTTTCGGAATATTCTCATCTCCAATCCATAATTGATAGTACCTCAAACCAAGATCAATCTTCAAGAAGTACATCGACCCCTTGAACTAATCGAACAAGTCATCTATTCTTGGTAATGGGTACTTGTTCTTAATATCATCCATTTCAACTTCCTATAGTCGATGCACATTCTCATCGACCTATCTTTTTTTTTTCCTGTACAAACAATGTCGGTGCACTCTATGGCGATGTACTCTATCGGATGAATCCCTTGCTTAACAAATCATCAATCTGAGTCCTTATTTCCTTCATCTCGGCAAGAGCTAAATGGTACGAAGTCTCATAAATAGGACTCATACTAGGAACAAGATCTATGGTGAACTCCACCTCTCGTGGAGGTAGAAGTCCACACAGATTATCAGGTTAATTCTAAGAAACTCGAATACGACGGGAGGTAACAGGGTGTTCGAAGAGACAATCTCGGATAAGGAAAGACTAGCAAGCAAACTACTGTGAAGTGAACACATACACCCGAAGTAGTAGACAAAGTTAGGGGCCTCCGATCACAATCGATGATGACCTAGTAGCATACCAACAAGTCCATCCCTAAAATAATATCAAAGTCTTTTATATCCAATACTACCTTTCTACAAGGAAAAACATACCTTCTGATTTTAACCTCACATTTGCGACAATAGAAACTAGGTATTACACTTATGCCCAGAAGGGTGTCTGCCAACATTTAGGTATACAATTGGTTCGGTATTAGACTTAAAGATTTCACAAACTAAGCAGAAATAAAAGAACAGGATGCACTCATATAAAAAAAGAACGATATCCTAATAAGATAAGAAAGGAAAAATATCTCATATTTTATAAGGTTCTTCTGATTCTGGAACTACTTGAGTTACCGCATAAATACAGTTTTGATTGGGTAGTTGAGTTGAGGCCAAAGCTAAATGACTTATTCCCGGTTACTAGTTGACGTAACTAATAGGATCCATGAATGTGTGGGATTTGACACTTGTTAAGTACTAGCGGGTGCGTTCAGATTATGACCCAGCTAATTAAGACAATCCTTGTACATATTTTCCCAGTGATGACATACTTGACACTGGATCTAGGGACACGATTTAATCCTATGACTCAAATTCCACACTTATAGCATCCTCCTGGTCTGGATGCACCCTCAGAAATCGAAGTCGTAAGCCACGGAGTATGCTGCTACGAGCCTTGAGTATAGGCCTCTTTAAGCTTTTTGCAATCATTTTAGCTTTGACTAAATTCTCCTCGTGATTGACTCATTTTACCATTGCAGTCTTTCTTACTCACCTCACCATGGAGTCTTCCTCATTTGCCTTTGTTTATCAAACGTAACTTATCTTTTCCGGTATTTCTGAACGTACGATTTTCACGTATATGCTTAACGTTGTTCTCATTTGCCTTTAAGTGTCTTGTTGCTTCCAGTATTTCCTCGTAACTATTATAACTATTTGAGGCCTAGGCCAGCTAAATTGTATGACGTAACCCCAATTCAAACCTCATAACTCCTAGTTTCTCAGTTGAAACCATTTCTGGTGCTAATTGGGAATATGTCTTGAATTTAAAAGCCTACTGCTCCATGTTCTGTTGTCCTTGTATAAGTTCCATAAATTCTCTTCTCTTTTCATCTATTCTAGTGTTGGGAAAATACTTCTCCAAAAATATTTCCTTAAACCTATCCTAGGTCAGGTTTTGCAAATCTACAGCAGCTGCTCACCCCATCCACCATTCGCCAGCTTCATCCTTCAGATAGAACGGAGTCGTAGTCACCTTCATCGTATAATTATTTATTCTTAGAGTCTTGTAACATTTCTCCATATTTCCTATCCATCAATACGCCTCTATAGGATCCGCTCATCTACGAAAAACAAGCGCATTCATGCTCCTCGGGTTTCGGTGTGCTCGCTCTATTAAGGCCTGACTATCATCACTATTGTTTCCAGCTTAGGGCGGTATTGTTTCCACAATGGTTCAGGCCATTTGCTGCATGGAAGTCTGTAATAGTTGGGACAAGCCCCCAACATTGATATTTAGCGGAATTGAACTAGGGTATCCATCATATGGAGTCCCAATAGGTATTCGTGCCCTATTTTGAGGCGGAGGATTTCCCCCGCCAATCACTTCATCCTCAAAATGCCCAACCCTACTACCTAGGCCGGAGGAGGGCTCGGTCACTTTTGGAGCCTGCCATCTTGGCACGATCGTGGTTGTTCAATAACTAGAGTATGTTTCTAAAGGTGTATCCTCCACATATGATACTTTTACTTCTTCTTATTGCTCCATTATCTATATTCAAATAGGGGAAAGCGTCAAGCGTCTAACAACAGTTCTTATTTAAGACTTTATTCATACTCAATTCTTAACACCGATAGTTACATAACACATTTATACTTAACACCCAACACTGGCAATCGCGCTGTCTGCTTCAGTCCACAGTTTCACCCCCATCGCAGACTGACAAGGTATCTCCTGTAATTTTGTTATAGGTTTAAAAGTCGACTTAGCTTACCACTCGAAAGCTGCTCGCAACAAATCGCATAGCGTAAGCTCATACCTCATCATAATACATCGCATTCCTATATCGTATACTTATGTTTATCTCATTACAAGCGTCATGCTTAGGGTGTTGGGGTGCTGCTATAAACACTGCTAGCACTTGTATGCGACTTATCCTCAAACCGCATTTACTAAACTCATATCTATGTATGCACCTATCCCAGCTTGACCAGATTTTTGCAACCCAATTGTCTTTTATATCACCCTGTCACGTCTCTGAGATCCGAGGGTCCCAGGCACATGGTATTTTATAAAATATTATATAATTTCAACACGTGATCGTAGCCAAAATTACCCAGATATGCTAATCACATGTGACGTGTAATGACATATGCTTAACATAGAGTAATTGGTTATTACAAACATAAGGTTAACTTCAAAATAAAGGGTCTTGTCATATCAAAATGTCCAAAGAGTTTGGCCCGAGTCAATTATAAAACATACAAACACATGCCATATTTACAATATTATTAAAATAGAACTTATGTTTTAAACTCTGAGGGGGAGCTGCCACCACCTTATGTCTCCATCTGTATTCCTATGCGTCTGCATTCATTTGCTAGTGATATGTCAGTTGATAAACAAAAGGTAGATAGGATTAGTTTGACGAGCAATGTCCAAAGCGATAACTAATGCATGAAAACATTTCACTTACCACATAGCCAACTCATCATCAAATTCCACAGACAACATATTCTCACAACTTCCACAAGCATACAAGCGCACATGCAGCTTATCCCGGGTGTAACATTTTATTGGGAAACATAAATACTCAGGAACTCAATCCCCCGAGCCTATCTCGAGAACACAATCCCTCGAGACTTTATGCATAAAGATTTAGAGGGGTGTCCCTCCACACCCTGAGCCACTTCTGTGACCCGATCGAAATCTCACGCATATGTCCCCCCTCCCCAGCCTATTAAGGCCCAAATGTTTACATTTCGTGGGACATGAATTGTAGTCGCATTATGTTTCCTCAACAAAATATTACAAATACACACAAACACATCACTTATGCTTTTCAAATCACATCTTTCACATAATCTTCTCAAGTCACATCTTTCACATATTCTTATCAATCACATATTTCACTAGCACGTCTCGTATTTGTCTTCAATCAGGGGAAATATGTATCATACACTTAGCAGACAAGGCACATAATTGCACGCAAAACTTATCGTATGGCCTACTACCCATAACTAACCCGCACCTGTTATAATGTCACAGCTTTCAAGTTTTAGTCTTACTCTCTCTCACATATTACGACAAGGCAAGAAGGCTTCGTTAGGTTCCTCAGTCACTTGAGCTCTAGGTTGACTTATCACTGAAATAGCACATATATAGCTTAATTTCTTCTCAGGTCAGGGGACGGATGATTGATTGGACCAATCTACTATTTTTTTGTATCAGTCGACTGATTCAGTCGAAGCTAAGAACCGCTCAAGTTTTTAGCTACGAACTTCAATTTTCATCGCTTGTGAGGCTAACATAAATGTCTTTAGAAGTTCTTGGCCGTACTAGGATCACTTAACACTTTAAATAAAGTCCGGATCGGGTTAAACCCGCTTTTCTTTTTAGGTTGACAAGTTGGGAAAAACATCGTATATAAGCTCGCTATTGAGTTAAAACGCTATTTCATTGGGATTTCGAAAGCGAGATTGAGAGACGTAAGAAATATTTATGTCACACGAGGCGAAAATGCGATCGAACGCGCACGAGTCTTGTTTCTCCTTTTCTCTTATTTCTTCTTTTGTCTTTCCCTTTCTTCTTCTTCTCTCTCTCTTATTCTTTTCTGGATGTTTCTCTCAATACACACCAAATTTGGTGTCTATGTATATGTGTGTATGTATAAAAAGTACGTTTACCTTCTTCAAGATGTTTCTCCACCAAACTTAATAAGTCGACTAACTCATCAATCGATTAATTTTTGGTATTTATCGACTGTTTAAGCATAAATTTAAATTCTGGGGCATTACAACTCCCCCATCATGAATGTGAATTTTAATAACGCGTATTGCATTTAATCTAACGGTGCAGACAACTGAAATAATTAATTAGAGCAACTAATTAAAACTCGATTTATTTCGATAAAATGCTGGAGGAATAAGTAAAACCTGACAATCACCAAAACATGGAATTAAAAACCATCGGCGCATTATACCCTCGCCAAATGGTACTTAAACCCTTTAAGAAGTCTCAATACCCATGAGTATGACCAAGTCTTTAAACAGTCTCAGATCAACCACTAGAGTTTCTAATTTTCTATAACTTTCTCTATCCATACCATGCATAAATATTCAGATTCAAGAGACTCAAAAGCATGAACAAGAAATATACGGAAAATTGCAACCAGCCACCCTGTCTTACCAACTCTAAATAAATAAACTTTTAGCCATACCTAAAAATGAAACAATTACTTACCTGACAAGCAACTTTGTCCAAGATTGCATTGCCAAGAAAAAACCGTACCAACAATCTGGGAATAACAAAATATACAAATCATGGGGTAAAGTGGACTTGCGTAACATTTTAGGATTACCAAATGTATTCCAACATCCAAACTTTTTACAAGTTAGCAGAATAATCCCCCAAACACAGACGCATGTATACAACCATCAATATGATTTACAGACCCCACAAGAAGACTTATTTACCTAATACGGAGATGCTAAACGCATACGCCTGTGCTACCACTGCTCACTGCAGCAGCTCAGGTGCACGTCACTCGCAAGTTGTGGTTAGAATTGCCCTTACGTGACGTAATATCATTTCGGGTGTACAGACTCATCCTTCAACACGTCTTCCCAGTCCGATAGAGAGTCATCACACCAGCCCGAGGAGAGCTGAGTTCCCAACTTTTTTCTCCCACCAAGTTGACTCGCCAGATCATTATAAGCAGAGACACGGAAATCTTTTGTTTGCTCAGGCTCAGAGACCTTGCAATACTGAGAAATTAGTCTATCATCAATCTCATCGTCATATACGACTGCACTGACTCCCCAAGGGTTCCTCACTCCTGAAAAATCGGAATTAATCACCTGTTCGGATTGTGAGCCTGATTCTTCAGAAATTGCTTTAAGGCCCCTATCTTCTAGGATTTGGAATCCGGCCACAACCGAAGCCTCAAAATTGTCACCCGTCTTGCCTGAAGCTGAAGAGGGAGAATCGCGAGGTGGCACTTTCTGGGTGGGGTTAGTCATGGCACAATCCTCTGCATCCTTGGAGCTAAGCAGCTTCTCAACAGTCTTGATTGTTTCAGCTGCATCTACAACAAGTGAAGATAAAAGGACTCCAGTTAGGTCAAATATAGATAACGAGAAAGTAAATGTGTATTTACCAGCGATTTTAGAACTTTCTGACTTCCGATCTGTGTATTTCAACCTTGTTGACACAACTAGGAAGAAAATAGAACTTCAACAGGAAAATGATTTACACAAAAAAGAAACTCTTCATATAAATTCTTAAGAAACTAGTGTATTGTCCGCACCGCATTGATATTGAGAAACAAGGGGATCCACCACTTTTCATGTAACTAATGCAGAAAAGGCACATCATTTTATCTGGGCAGCACATTATTTTATTAAGTTTTCTTTGGCCTATGCAACTTAGAAGTACCACTAATTTGATACACAGCCTTTTAGAGTCTTTAATAAAATTGAGGTGCTACCAGGAAATCCTCGAATATTGTTTCCAAACTACCAATTAGCCAAACATTTTTTCCACAGGCACAACAATTTGGAACAGAACAGTTTTCGTTTCACAACCAAACATGCATCAGTTTGCCGATGGTTTTCCTAACCTGCAAATGCAGCATCAGACTCCTCATCTGTTTGTTCTCCTGCATATATTGACTCTTGATTCGGAGTCCTGTTGTTGAGGATGTGTAATCGTGCCCTAAGAGTAGCCTCAACCTCATCTAAAGACTTACTTGAAGCAGAGGGATGCTTAGTAGACTTGTCCAAAATTTTAAAAGACTCAATAATAGGGTTGCGTTTTTTACAGCTGCTCAGATCATGGAAAACCTCGCTGTATAGCTTCTCAAAACTCTTCACTGGTTCTGCTACTTCTATAGAAAAATAAATCAAATCATTAATTATCCATCCAAAGGAAAAGTAAACAAGTAGACATAAAGGGGAGATAGCTAATGTAATGAAGGAATTTATGGCAAATAAGATAATTTAGAGAAGGAACTTAAAACCTATTGTCCTGGGTGACTTGTATTTATCCACCTCAGTCTTCAAACGTTCATAGCGAGCTCTGAAACTGATGGAACACAAGGCAGCTTCTGCTTCAAGCCATAGTTTTTTATATAAGAGAGTTTCTGCCTGCATTTCTTCCTCGGCACTTAAACTATCCTCAAGGATTTTCTTTATAGCCTGCAGGCCATATGCATAAAAACCAATTAAGGGACTACTGGGTGACTTTGCCAAAATCCAGTACTTATCATTTGAACATTTTTCGTTTTCTTCTGTCAGATACTTTGATTTTTGCCGTGGAAAACAAAAAATCACAATTTAACAGAAATTAACAAGTGGCCAGACCTAATGCTTCCCAAAAACTTCAAAACATTTTAGCATAAGCTTCATATATTTCTGAGTTTAAGCGCAAAATTGAGAAATGAAAACATACCTGGGTCACTTTATTATCTTTCACAAAATCCTCATCCACCCTAGCAGAAAACAAATCAGTGAACTTCTTAACCTCCTTCTCAGGGAGTTCACTATCCTTTGTCCCTTGTTTAGGACAGTGGTAATCAAACCCGTGATGAGAACTAGCTTCATTTCTCACCGGAGGCCTGCCTGATATGACACTCTGGAAAAGAAAGTGCTCATTTCAAGAAAACACTATAGAGAATAGACCAAATACTTAATGACAATAAAATCTTGATTGTTAAAGTTTAATGGCTTTTCATACATGTAGAATTAAAAGATGGAACACAAAAAAGGAATAAAAAGGTATATAAATATATATCAAAAATTATAAATTGCCCCCTCCAGTACATAGGAAAAATTACATTTGTGTCCCGTCATTTTATTTCAATTCCCAATTTGATCCCAACTTTGATGACATTGCAATCATGTCCTTAATTTCAATTGGTGCAATTTGGCCTTTCCCAAGTTTAGTGATACAACCAAGTGACACAAGACTAAAAATTTTTTGTGCAATTTTGACAAAAAAGCAACAATGAAACAAGTTGTAAAAGATGAGGGTTTTGATAGCTTAACTGCAATTTAAAAGTCAAAATATCAAGTGTACCTGAAACCTTGGTTACATCCAAAACAGGAAACTAGGCTTAATCTTATTAAAATTAGAAGAGGAAATATGCCTCATGAAGATTTGATTCTTGTGACAGGATTGGTATGATCTTCTTAGAAACACCTGCCTCAAGATTCTTCATTGCAAGCTTCAGGGCCTTGTGATCAACTTCCAACAATGCTGAGGCGCCATCCGAAAATTGGGAAAGAAGCAATTTGGAGAGATTGTGTATAGTATCAACCAGCTTCTGTACATTGAATTGCGAAAATGTATCATCACAATTGAACCCAGCTTCAGCAACACCAAAACCCGATTCCGAATCTTCTTCAGAACACGGTTGCTTCAGTTGGGAAGGTTTTAATTCAGGGCAACCTTTTGAGTCATTAGCTTCATCGAATTCCTTCGTCAACTTATCAATATTACTAGAAAATGGATCTACCTTAATGCTACCCACGTTTACTCCATCGTCATGAGTTGGATTATCCACCTTCACAGGGCTACTAGCATTTTGAAGTTTATCAGGACAAAGCAATGAACCAAGCTCAACATACCCATTCTCCTGGTAAACAATATTCTCATGTACTTTTTGAATGGAAAATTTTACATTATCTTCAGCACAGGGAGTAAAAAACTGGCTCTGTTGAAGTTTCAAGCCGCTTGATGATTCCGGTTTCTTAACAAGATGCTCAGAAATTACAGCTACACGATTTTCAGACGGAGAAAATGTAAAAGACGAAACTCCTTTCCAGCAGGGAGAATCAAGAGCAGGATAATACCTATCTAAATTATCTAAAGGAACCTCAACAGAAGCCACCTCTTTAGCTATATCAAATGTTGAAGTGAAGCTATACGGGGGGGCATCCATATCAGGCAGTTGAAGTCTCATTCCAGCTTTGAGCAAATCATCTTTGTGATCCTCAGCCAAAGGCTTGATTAGGAGCTCTCCTTTTATATTAGAGGAAGGTGAATCACATAAAGGGTCTTTATTGTCCAAATGTAGGTTGGTACTGACAGAAGGTGGTCTTATCACCAGAGAAGGGGAAGGTCGTTTAATAGTTACAGACCTAATATTGCCAGCATTGAGCAGTTGAAAGCTCTGATCTTGTGATGAATATGGCTTTTGATGATTCAGTAATGTTGTTGCTGCTTCAACAGGTGGCACATTTGTACGATATTCTGGAAACGAGGAGATCCCTAATGTTCTTGCGGGGTCGTAGGGACCCATACTGGACTCTTGCATTGAAAGGGGTTTATTATTCAGTTCACAAGTGATTGGAGACACAATTTGGCTTTCTCCTCCTAAAAGATTAAGACAGATTTGATGCGGAACTGCAGAAGCTTCTTTGTGTACGCCGAAGCCTTCAGCTGTTGAAGCTCCTGCATACCAAAAAAATAAAATGTTTCAACTTCAAATGAGTCCTGAAAATAGCACAAAACTTGAGAACATTCTTTCTACAAAAGCAGAACCATCGGAATCATGTTTAACTTGCCGTCCCAATAAAGTAGACTGATAGAGAGGCGAAAACAATACTAGGAAATTAAGAATCTTTAAATTTCCGACAGCAGATTGTAAACCGAGGACATGCAGATAAATGCTATTGCTACATTATCGTACAAAAATGCGGAAAAGAAACCACCCAAAGCATGCAAAAGCATACCAAACATATTTAAGCATTTCAGCTAACCAATAAATAAAAACCAGGAAAAGCATGAACAACCTCCAGAAATGTACTTAAATATGTGAAACTCATTCAATGTATGGAAATGTGTTAAGCTCATATAAAAAACTGCCAATAAGAATTGTAGGTGGCGATACCTTGTTTCAAATAACTTTTGTACGCATATGAACCAACACCATCTGTCTGTGTTGAGTAGAAACAGCCATAAAAATCTTCCTGTTTATCCATCTCTCCATCACCCAATCCGTCAATTCTGTCCCAGCAGCTACCCCATTGCGGCTGATACTTCAGACCAGACAAGCTTTGATGATAATCAACTTGAGAAGAGCCATTCAGGGGGGCAATCTGGGTAGTTGATGATATACCACAGTTGGGTTCATGCAAGGCCAGCAAAGGAACATCATCATCATCAACGACAGGGGAGACGAATGAAGGGCAATATGTTTTGGATTCCACGTGAATTGTTGGTAAATCACAAGAATACTGACGAAAAGCGGAAGCACCGGGCGTGGTACTAATATCAGAATTCAAAGGGGGAATTTGAGTACTGGGGGAACTGACAGAGGGAGCTCCAAAATAACGATAACAATTATCAGAAGTCAGATAAGTTGTCCGAATTGAGTCCACTACCAAATCAACATTAGAGTTAGAATGGAAATTAGGGTTAAAAGATGAGGAAAGTGAATATTGCCAACTTGGTAAGTCAGAACAGAAGGAGACATCAGGTGGAGGATCAGAGAAGTGAATGTGGGTTTTAATATTGGGTTTGGGAATAGAATAATCTAAGGTAAAAGGGGGGGCTAAAGGTGATAAATTGGATGATGATCCCAAATAGCCAAAATCCATCATTGTATCGTCTAAGAAATGTGAAGTGGTCCACAAATCACCCCCAAAAAACGTACAAAAAAGTGAGTTAATAGTGACCATACAAGGCACTAATAAATATATAATACATAAAAGTTTAACTAAACGCTAGATATTAATCAGAAGGTGATAAATTGGGCAATAAAACCAAACAACTAATAAGTGGGTTGAATTGGACCACAAAAACCTAATTCCATCATTCTTTTTCAAGACAAACGTGAAATTAAATCGAATTCTAAAATTATGATACGTGAAAGTGTATAAAGTAGAAATAATGACCACAGCAACAAGAAATCGGATATCCAACCAAGCAAATGGTAATAGCATATTCTTCTTCTTCTTCAACACAGCCTTAACATCAAGAATTTGGGGTCGGCTAAGGAGTGCGTGCAACTTGAGGACTTTCCACAAGATCACCCATCCTTGTATATTTTCTCCTACTAACTTATGTAGGAAAAACAGTATGGTTAAAATGCTAGATATATCAAAAGAAGATGCAACTGAAACCCAAACATAGAAGATTAGCAAAAATTGTGGACTTCGAGTGATCTAGGGTTACTGGATGAGCTAAAGCTGATAGCTACGACCAAGAAACCCATCTAAGTAAACAACTATTGGGAACAAGTAGAGTATTCTAAATAGTGAAACCAGATTACTAACGATTGAAAAGTGATGTGGGAGCTAGTAAGTATGCTGTAATCACATACAACTAGGAATAACGTTTGACTAAACAGCTAGATATATCAAAATAGAATTGAAATGGCATAGGGTTAGTGGATGAGCTAAAGCTATTGCTTTGGACCATGAAAACCCAAATAGTAAAACCCAACTTTTTGTTTTATAATGGAAAATGATCAACAGGTGAAAAAAAATACATAAAATTTAAATGAAAAGGTGAATTATAAACCTGTAATTGTCAACTATAAGAACTCAAAGATGCAACTAAGAACTTGGCAATCATTTCTAACTATAACGGAGTATCTATGTTTGAATAAACAGTATTTTGAGAAAACAAATTGGAACCCAAATACCAAATATTCTATAAATTTAGGGCTTTGAACAATCTAGGGTTACTGGATAAGCAAAGCTGATATCTTGGACCACGAAACTCCAAATAGCGAAAACCATCATTGCTTCATATTGAAAAAGATCAACAAATGCAAAAAAAATTCCAAAACATTGGGTCAAAAAAAGTAAGTAGTCCTAATGATCAAGAACAAATCATCGTACATGCAACTAAGAACACAGTAATCCTTTCTAACAAATAGTTTCTTATTAAACAACTACTTATATTGTGAAATTGTGCAATCAAAACCAAAAACAACAAATATTAGAATAGATTTTGGTGTTTGAACTTTGAACAATTCAGGGTTGGGGTGAAGCTAAAGCTAATAGATTGGATCATGAAACCCCTAAATTATCAAAACCCTATTACTAGATGGGTAAATGACAAATTGAATTAAATATAACAACATAGATGGGTAAATGACGTATAAAGGAGAAGTTGATTAAATTAAAAAGAGCACATATAGAGAAAACTGAGACCCGCATATAGATAAGACTGTCAAGTGACAGAAGCGTTTACCCAGTGAAGCGTCTCTCTCTCTCTCTCTCTCTCTCTCTCTAAAATACATACAAAGGAAAATAGTAAGGCCAGTTTGGGAATACGTTTTTCAGATTTCGCTTGTCAGGATGGGGAAGATCGCAAAAATGGGATTAATGGTATCCCATCGCAAAAATGGGATTAATTTTAATAATATTTTTAAAAATAAAACTTTTGAACGTGAAAAGATGGAAATATCTCGTCTTTTGCCTCACCTCCCCCTTTGTTTGTATGGATGGGCATTTCCGTAGCCCCCGATCGAATCTGAATCATTTCCGTAGCCCCCGATCGAATTTGAATCATTTCTCGTACCAAAAGGGGCAGGAATTCGGGAATTTTTTCGGGGACGAGTAGGAAACGGAGATTTTTTCGGGGATGAATCAGGGATGGGGATTTTTTTCAAAAAAAATTTGGGGATCAGGTCGGGAGCGGGGAGTAGTTTCCCCCCGCGGGGATCCCCAATTTCCATTCCCCGAACCCGAAAAATAAAAAATAAAAAACTTGGGTTTCTCAGTTTTGAGATCTCATCTCATCCGCCTCTTTTCTATTTCTCTCTCTTCTCTCATCCCTCCACTCATTCTGCTCCCACTCCAATCTATCAGATCTCATCCGTCATTCTTCTCATAGTCGTCCAGTCGCCCCAATCGTTCTGCTCCCACTCCAATCTCTCGATCATCGCTTCTACTCCTCGCCACATCACCCCATCTGGATCAACGTCGTCTCCTTTGACAACTCCCTCGTAGGTATGCTCTTCTACCCATCTGGAAACAAGCAGTGTTATATTTCATTGCAAGGGTCTTTACCTCTATGCTTATTAGTAGTAGAATATAAATTGGTCCTACCATATAAAAAGAGTACATAAACTGCAACAAGCTTCAGTTGCTCAAAGTAGTACCCAAATTGAACACGATAGTGATTGGAATATATCCTCCTTTCTCGGGTAACATTTTTATAGTTAAGCATATAATTGCTAAGCCAAATTTATCTCAACTTTTCCAGTTTTATCTCGTCACTCTGAAGAATCTCTTCAATAATTTGATTGATGGAATTGGTTCTAACCTGGATCAAGGGACAGGTCAAGGTTAAGGACAACATATTAAATTGTAAATCCCTAAC
>MKEJ01050600.1:0-13675 GCA_001753735.1 Embelia ribes | reverse complement strand
TACTTCTGTCTTTCCTATCCGTTCACATTCTAATACTCTCGCATTTTCTGACCGGTATACTTATTAATCTTCTTCCTACATGTCCAAACCACCTTATATGTAATATATGTATATATATATATACAAAAATAAAATTAAAGAGACGCACTTTACCTTTGACTAAAAGCAATATGATCGATGTTCTTTCACTTCCCTGATGGAGTAAGTTTAAAAAAAGTATCTTAGTTTCCTTATAAACTAAAATGAGATGAAACAACACTTTCCCGTGATAAGTCATAATGCAATAGAGTAGTTATTAATATTGAAAAGTTTCACAATTCTAGGTTAGGGAGTTGAGCGCCTGCATTATATATAAAATAACTAATTTGTTTTTGAAGTCGTGTAAAAAGGTTTTGTAAAATATTTTTAATTTCACAAATAAATTTAATTGAAATTTCCAAGGTCTGGAAAGTGGTAACCTCTTGCTCCCTCCAATCCGGCAATATTGAGACGCAAGACAATGTTGTCAATAATTTGTGCCACGAGTTAAAAAGAAATTGTTGCATGAAAATGCAAAATTACTTCTAGCCATGTTATTTTTGTATCTTAATCTAACAGGCACATTATGGAAGTACGTGAAAAAATTCAATTCAACCATAAAATTTTTTAAGAAATTGGGTAAGCACGTGATAATAAAACATAAGTTTAAATATTTAAATTATGTAGAAATTGGACAGAGATAAAGATTAGAGAGGGGGCCCTAGAATACCCCATAATCTAAAAAAATCAGCTAAATATTCTATATAATTATTTTATTAGTTTTTTTTTATGTAGTTTCAGCAATCACGTGCATCCATATCCACATATGCGTACAATAGTTTCTTACCTTTCGAAATAAAAACTGTACAATGTTTAACGTCTCAAACTTTCAATTCCTTGCTCCATCCTTCTATATAAATTTCTTGTTTTTCATAGTGAACAATATTACGTGATAATAAAATTTTTATAGCCACAAAAGATGTTGCTTTTTTAATTAATTAGTACTTTGCTAAGCAAGGTTGAATGAATTCTCACGCACATACCAAATTGAGGGACACTAACCCACCAACACTTGCCAATCTATATGTGATAAATTACTTTTTACTCTATATTTGTTATGCAACTAATTAAGCATATTAAAGGAGTACATTTCAAGAGTGTATAACTACGAGGTCTCATCCAATTATGCACAATTTCATGCTTGAGTAAAGTGACTATATGTCAACTCTCTAATAAAATATCATTATTGTAAAAAGTTGAACTTGTGCAAATCACTTATACATTTATCTCTTTTCTATCCTAGCATATAATCACGCATGAGTCTTGACATATTCTTGCACTCAATTGTGCTACGAAAAATAAATATTTTAAGTTTTAAAATTTTAGATTGAATGATACTTGTTAGGTTGAGTGTGAGGAAGCTAAGAAATAACATTTTGTTCAATAGCGTTGAGACTGATTTAATTCGTGTCGTGGAACTCATTAAAATCAGGTCCTGGAGTTGGATTAAAGCCACGAATTCAAATTCTTTTCACGACTCGGTATCGGATTGGTTCACTAATCCTAGAATTTGTATCTAATTCTTTTTACAATTTGGTCTTGTATTTTTTATTCTTATTGTTTTGTGCGTGTTCTGGATACCTCTTTTGTTAATAAATTGTTTTGCCTTAAAAAAAAAAAATTGTTAGGGGGAAAATAAGAGATCTTTTTGGGTTGATATTCTTTTTTTCTTTTTTCTCTTTTTTCATCGTAGAAGTATGAGAATTTCATCACCATCACGGCCTCCATAGTCCTAACTGTTTTTTCAAAGTTATTAATACCATAGTCCCTATATTGTGTTATTATTTCCATATTACAACTAGTCCATATAAATATGCTTTTTGAGAGTATCAAGTATGCAGCTTCCTCCACAAACAATAGTCCATATTTTATTATTAATATATCCAAAAATAATTTTTCTTTTTTTTTTTGGCATGATAAAGTTAAGCTTGTTATCATTATTGGCTATCATCAAATATAAAATTTTTATATTTTAAAATCGCATAAAAAATATATCCGGTAAAAATATAAAATAATTTATGAACAGAAGAAATACTTTAAATGATGAATTTAATAATTTATATCGAAATGATAAAATGTAAATTTATTTTTTAACTTTTCTTAAAATTGTGTCAAATTAAATTAGATTATACATAATTATAATTTGTGGACGAACGAAATACGCATAGGATGATGATTGAACTACGCATGGCTTGATTGGGTTGTTACAAGTTCAGTGAAGGTGAAATTTTGTAAGTAGTTTCTTGTTAATTGGTTCCAAGTAGATCCAAGGGCATACCGTAACTTTATGCTAAATTTAGAATAATTTGTTGGAGTATGAAGTGTAAAGGGTCCCACATTTTGTTGGGGGGTTTGGGGACAAATAGGTAGTTCCCTCCCAATAGTACACGTCTCTTTTAGGAGACTGCCACGTGGAGCCATATTAAAAAAAGAAAAAAACAACCCCCACTCCCCCAACCCTATTATGCTAATTCCACGCTGGGTATAGCATGGTTAAACGTCGGTTCGAGTCTCGAAAACACATTTTATACACATAAATGTTTGAAACGCCTAGGGACATTTATATCAATTTTGCTAAATAAAATGACTAAAATATCTCGAAAAAATTTATTTTTATATTTTACTCTTTCTTTATTTATTTATGTCCTGAATTAGATTGCTATTTTACCTAATGAATATAATTTTAATTATATTTTATATTTTTATTTATGTGGATAATAATTATATTTAAAATCAATATTGATTGTCAAATATTAATTTTTTCAAATATTTTAAACAAAATAGTTAAATATATATGTCAATATGAATATTATTTTGAAGTACGTTTTACTAGTTATTATACAGTGTATAGTAAATAAAGATATATTTCATGAATTTAAAGTTGTAATATTTAATAAAAAAGAGGGAAATAAAAAGGAATTAAAAAATAAGAATAGAAAGATGGGAAAAAGTTTAGCAATTCTATAGTTACTTGCTAAATTTAGCAATGAAGATTGCTAATAGGTAAATTAGCCATTGATTTAGCTAAACTATTGTATGGATATTTTTTGAAATTTTTATTATTTTGTTAGCTAAAATAGTTAAAGATAGCCATTTAGTCAATCTGCTGTGAATGCTCTCAATGGTTAAATGTAATTGTATTAATCAAGCCTTATTATTTTAGGCTTTCAACTAATCATTTAAATAGCCCTTATTATAATAAACTAGTCGGAATTTATATAATTTTATCATGTACTTAATCTAATTAGAAACCTTATTTTTGGTTTACATCCACTGAATAACCCTTTTAATGGGCTAAATTAATTTTCGATAATGCAATAATTCAACTTATTAAGTTTTATTTAGATTAGTTATCACACGATAGATTAACAAAAAATGAACCTTTATCTTAGGCTTTTAATTGATTAGCCCTTTGATGGGCCTAAAATAGTGTAGAATGCTCACACATTTTGTTATAATAATTAGGTTAAATCCTTT
Organism: Embelia ribes; assembly: GCA_001753735.1. Classification (NCBI taxonomy): domain Eukaryota; kingdom Viridiplantae; phylum Streptophyta; class Magnoliopsida; order Ericales; family Primulaceae; genus Embelia; species Embelia ribes. Next base: position 10,120 of record MKEJ01050600.1, on the reverse strand, counting down.
TAATTTAATTATTATGCAACGGATTAATTAAATTTTTATTTTATAGTTTTAATTATTAAATAATATTTTTTAATGGATTTAACTAATTTTAAACTAGTATGAACAGATCGGCACATTGATTTAGAAAAAATAAAAAAAAATGAAATTTAAGACTTAAACGAGTTACAAATGATCGAATTTATTATAAATGGTCAAATCTATCCTTATTATTATTTGTACTATTTTTATTCCTTAATAATGATGAGGGACACTAATAAGATTTTACCTAGAATTATAATGATTGAATATTCTAAATAAGTACATGGGCAACTTTTTATGTATGGATAAAATAAAGCAATGGGCATGTTATTTGTTGATGGAGTGTATTTTTTTCAAAATAATTATCAGATTATGGCTATTTAAAAATTGTAATTTCAAATTGTGATTTTCACACTAAAAAAAATCATTATTTGAAACTGCAATTTTGAGGCAAAATTGCAATTTATGCAGCAATCTTCGAAACAAAACTTTTTTAAGAAGTAAGATACTGGAAAATCGCAATTTTTATTACTATGTGTGATGTAAAATTACAATTTGAACCTACGATTAAAAAAAATTAAAATTCTAGTTTAAAATTGTAATATTTGTAATAAATTTAATTTATTAATTATTTTGAAAATTGCCTTTAATTACAAAACAATGGTCAAAAACTCTAGATATGAAGGTATTACGGACAGCTGCGTCGATTCATTTACCATATATATATACAGTTTTTATTTTTTGAAAATTATGTTTTTATGCATCCTCTGGTTTTTTTGGCCCCTTCGATTTGTATGGTTCTAAATATTTCCCATATCCGTTTGTAACACTATTATGCAAACGGTTTGGTCTGATGCAGCCATTGTTATGCGCCGATATATCAGTGAGAATAAATTTCTTATCTGTAACACTTGGAACTATTATTTATGCGGTCAAGGCCCTTTATCACTTTGTATCGGCTTGTTATGGGAAACAATATCAAAAAATAATCTTGCGAAGATGAAAAAATTTGCGGCTTTAATTTTTGTTACGATGACGCTGTATCCATTTAAGATCCAATACCGTGACGGCTACCATTATTTTGAAACCTCTCCAGTTGTTTTGCTGATATTACTTTATATTAGTTTTGATGTGCAGTTGACAAACGTATGTACAGTTTTTTATTTGTTCATGTATATTTTATAATTTTTGTTAAAATTCTTCTTCTTCTTCTTCTTCTTTTTTTGGTTATAGTTATTATCAAAGTGTTGAAGAATAAATTTAAACTGGTACCTTTGTTTTTTTCGTTTGTCTGTAACTATAGGTTTATTTCACGGATTATGTCTCCCGTTACACGTCTTTGCTAGTTATTGAGGCTAATGTGGGATTTTTGTTCATTTTGAGATTCATTCGTTTTCTTACTTTGTGGTCATATTCTTAGGTCATCACCACCGGTATGTCTATCCGGATCCCCTAAATTTTAATTTCTACAACCGAGAAGTGTGCATCGGTTTAGATAATACGAAACCCGAACTGAACCGATTTAATTATGTTCCCAATTTTTAGTGACAGTTCGGGTTTGAGTTTAAAATCTGAAAAATTTTGGATTTTGTGAAATTTCGGGTTCGGGTTCAGATTTTCTAAAAAATTTTGGGCTTAAACCCAAAATCATTAAATATTCAATTAAAAAATATAATTATGATATAATGAGGGTTTTTAATGAAAGTTCGGATTTGGATTAATGACGATTTTTATTGACGGTTCATGTTCAATTCAGTTTTCGGATTTAGTCCGGTCTTCCTCAGTTCGGGTTTGGTTTGGGTTTGTGAAATTTCGGGTTCGGATTTGGTTCCAGAAAAAAAATTGTTCGGTTTTCGGGTTTTGAATTTCGGTTCGGGTTTAACCCCAACCGAACCCATGAACAACCCTAATACAGTCTAGCTAGCTCTATATATATAGCCAAGGACAAGGGTAGCGTCATCCACACCATAATGTTTTCCGAAGCATAAAAAATCAAAAGAACAAAAACAAAAAGATACTGAAAGAAGAAAATAGGTTAAAAGGGATGAGTCATCAAAGCAAGGAACTTTATTTTGTGTGTGGTTCTCTGAGATAACTACTCATCACTGCCATCATACACACAGGGATTGGGGTTTTCATATTTTTGGTTAAATTAATTCTCAAATCTTTTCATTTTTCTTGAATAATAATGCTTGGTGTGCCCACCTTCCATCATGCATTGCATTACATGCTCTAATCCTTACCAAGTTGGACAATAATTTAGAATCGGATAATTTTTTTATTAATTGGCATCTTTTATTACTCATTTGATGTGCACATAATAGTTGTCATGCGTCAGCTAAATGGGTTAATTTTTCATATAAGTTAGCTTTCAAGATTCTATCTTTTCCTTGAACTTTTCTAGTAAAAGCCGTAGACTCACTCCCATATCCCTTGATTTATGATAGTATTATAGAATGGAGAAGATTGACTCATTACAAAGGTGAGACAATATTTTTAGGTATAAAAATAGAATTTTATAATAAAAAATTTCAAGAATAGTTTTATAATTTAATTTAAAAAATTATATTCTTATGATTATAAAAACAATTCTTTAAGTAGTGTTACACACTCTTCTTCCTTGTATAATGAGCCAAGACCGACACGCTATGCTATCTCATCACTAGTACATTGTTGCATGACAATGACAACAAAATATTATACTAGAATGCAGCTCGCGTGAAGCATTGATTGTGTGTATTATTTTTTTCCCATATGTTAATTTTAATTATTTTAAAAAAATGATATATTTTTATACAATATTTTGTGTTTCTTTTTTTCTTTTTCTTTTTTCCAATTATTTAGGTTAATATCTGTTTAGGTTAATATTATGTATGCAAAAATATGTATATACTATGATACTACTTTACAAAAAATTAAATTCTATTTAGGTTAATTTTAGTTATGTGAAAATCTTATTATGATAATACTTTAAAGAAATTAATGTTGATTAGGAAAATATTTATGAATTTATAGAGAATCTTAGATTGGTTAGAAAATATCGGGTTCTCTAGACAATCTCGAGTACGTCACTATCATCCAACCACATTATAACATCAATATAAAATATCAACCATCATATTTTATACAATGAAACTACTCCAGTACATCAAATAACAACTCAAACCGACCTTATTATCATGTTTTCTAGCCTTACAACTTATTTAAAGGTAAAGAATTAACATCATGGCCAATGACCTACAACTGTTTGAAATGTAATAACAAAAGAAGAAAGATTGTAATAAAAAGCGAGAATAGCCTCGAGTAAGCTTTGATTTGTCATAACTTAGTTCCCTTAGCTCCTAGCCCCTGGTTTGCTTGGCATTTTCATACAAAATAATAATGGCAAAAACCAACCAAGCATGCACAAGTCAAATGATGATCAATCTATTGAAATAACGATATATATACACATACACATACACACACACACATAATGCAAATGAAACTAATACATCAAATCACATCTCAACATGTATAAATTAGTATATGTAATACATGAATCGTCAAAGCATAAATCATACAATATGTTGGGATACTTATCCTCCCACTTGGAATACCTGTTATTCAGAAACTTTACGCATAAAGACACTACAAAAGGAAGGATCCTTATGGCTCTAGGTCACACTCGGATATCTAGACTTTCGAGGTCATCACCTACTGTACCTACTGAGAAATATCTCTGTCTTTCCCATGGCCTACCATCCCAAGTCATGCCCAAAGATGTACTAATCTCAAAGGCCTACTCCGTCTTACCACAACTAACCTTGGGCATCTAACTTCAAAGGCCTCCTATGTACTATGTCCTAATAAACCTTGGACCTCTAACTTTTAAGGCCTACCACATACTATACTCATCATAGCCTAAGTCATTATGTCAATGTTTAAGTTACCTTTTAACACTTTATACTTTTAACAATTTCAATGTCCATCTTTATACTCATATCATATCTATTTGGACTCATATGTATATCCCATAAAGTGATTACGAACCAATTCTAGCGTTTAAGAAAAATTCATTCTTTTCTGCCATGAACTATTCTAATGGTCTGTCCCTACTATTCAAATAGTCTAACTATTCGAATGAAGACTTATTACCATTCAAATAGTGGTGCTGTTTGAACTACCACCATGCCCCCCTTTTTTAGAACAGTTCGCGATAGGTGAACAAAAAACCTCAAAAATCCATTTTTTATATTGACAATTTCCACAGCCTTAAACCGAAATTTGTCTAATTAAATCAATAGCTTAGGATTCAAATTCCAAAACTTACCTTGTTAAAATTAGAGATTTTCTCTCGAGAATCATTGGACACAAGCCCTAACACTACCACCCAAACACCTCATGCTCATGCAACTCCTATACGAAAATTAACTATAATAACTTGTTATTAACGATTATCTAATCACCAATTAACAAATTTCATAAGTTTTGTTGATTTGTTTTTAAAATGGTGATGAACACCTGAAGAGTTAGGGGTTGAGACTTACCTCAAAATGAAGAGGATGAAACGAGGATTTTAAATCCGTGTTAGTTCATCTCTCGAAGTTCTCCTTCTCTCAAATTATGGAGATTTTGAGTTGAGATTTCTTCCTCTCTTATCTCCCCTTCTTTCTCCATTCTCTCTATTAACGTAAATATGATTGAGCATAATTTAAACGGATAGAAAGAAAAGGAAAAGTAATTAATTTATTCATCCACTATCAGCTTTATTAAAATTTAGTTCCACTAGTTTACTGTATATTAAAATTAATACATTTTTTTTTATTTATAGGGCCTTACAATTCTTCCCTCAAAAAAGAAATTCATCTCCAAAATTTAAGTTATACCTGTAAATAACATTGTGAACTTCTTCGGCATTTTCTCTTCATGTTCCCAAGTTTGCCCACCATGTGATGCTTCCAAAGCACACAAACATCTCTCTGTTGGACCTGTATGTCACATCTTCTTCTACCATCAAATCAAAATAGTTAATTGTGTGCGATGGATACTCATACTTCCACAACATCGATACATGAAACACTGGTTGCACATTCTCTAACGTGATGGTCAAGCCAAACGGCATACCAATTTCCCAACCTTCTCGATTACTTGAAACGGTTCGACAAACCTTGGCAACAGTTTACCTTTCTTCCTAAATCGCATTATCCCTTTCAAAGACGAGATATTGAAGAATACATCATCTCCCTTTTTTAAGGATAATGGGTACCTCCTTTTGACGGCATAACTCTTATGATTACTCTGTGCAGTCGTCAATCCCCACCTGATTACATTCACCACTTTCGATATCTATTGAACAACATTCAACTTCAACAATAACGACTGCATGAATTTTTTCCAACATATATGGGATTTACATGGCCACCCATACAATGCCTCAAATAGTGACATCCCAATACTCGAATGGTAACTGTTGTTATACGCAAACAAGGCTAGGTGTAAGTGATCCTCCTAGTTTCCCCTGAAATTGAGATGCTCATAATATGTCCTTCAAGGTTTGAATAGTCCTCTCGGTTTGTCCATCCGTTTGAGGATGATATGCAGTATTCTTCATCAATATCATATCCATTGCATTCTGCATACCATTCCAAAATTGTGATATAAAATTTGGATTTCGATCGGATACAATGGTATAAGATACACCATGCAACTGAAGGATCTCCTTCATATACAACCACGCCAACACCTCCACTCCTTCTTGATAAGTAAGAAATGGGCTGACTTCCTTAACATATCAACAATCACCGAAATGGTGTCCTTCCTTCCCCTCAACCTTGGTTTTGTACTTACAAAGTCTATCATGATATAATCTCATTTCTACTTCCGTACTTCGAGTGGTTGCATCTTACCACCGATCTTCTTTCTGTCCCCCTTGACTTGTTGGCACGTCAAATACCATGCCATAAATTAAGAGATGTCCCTCTTTAAACTCGGCCACCAATACATGCAACTCAAGTAATGATACATCTTATTCCCATCTGGATGTACCGCTAATCCTGACTGGTGTAATTTTCTCAATAACTCTTCTTTCATCAATTTCGGTACATACAATAGACCTCGGTATTTCAACTCCCCGCAGTCCCCAACTGTCCAGACTCAAGATTCCCCACTTTGTGCTCTAGCGATGAACATCTTTGACCGCGCATTACGCTGCTGAGATTCAATAACTCTATTTACCTAATCGGGCTGTACGAGGATAATACTCAATGCAACTTGTTCCCGAATGGACTTACCATCAATGAACTTCAATCTAAACTCACCAAATGTCTTAACAACATCCTACTTGTCATATATAAGGTATGCCAACATACACCGAGTTCTGAGACTCAATGCATTTGCCACCGTGTTCGCCTTTCCCGGATGGCACTGGAGATCAAAGTCATACTATTCTTGATAATCTATCCAACGTTTCTGAAGATCAATGCATTTGCCACCATGTTCACCTCATATTCAGATCCTACTGCATGAAGATGTACTTGAGGCTCTTATGATTAAAAAAAAAAAGATCTCAAACTTCTCCATATATAGATAATGCCTCCAAATCTTCAACGTAAACACAATGGACCCCAACTCTAAATCGTAAATTGGAAATTTTTGCTATGTACCTTCAACTGTCGTAACACGTACACGACTACCATCTCTGTCTACATCAGTACGTACTACATACATTCCTTTGATGCATCACAATACACAATATACTATATACTATACTTCCCTTTTCAAAATGATCAGCATAGGAGTTGTAGTCAACTACTCCTTTAGTTTTATAAATGACTCCTTACTCTTGGTGTCCTACTCAAACTTGATCCATTTGCATGTAAGGTGAGTCAAATAGGATGCAATTGTAGGGAAGTCCTTTATGAACCTCCTATAATAACCTGCTAGCCCCAAAAAACTACGAACCTTGAAGACATTCTTAGGCTACTCCCAGTTTGACACAACTTCAACCTTTAATAGATCCATTACTACTCCCCCGTTTGTCACAACATGCCCTAAGAACTTCACTTTCTAAAGCCAAGACTCACATTTCAACAACTTTACATACAATTGATGTTATTGTAATGTCGACAACATAATCCCTAAATGTTCCCATTGTTATTTCTCAATCCTTGATTATACTAGGATATCAGTTATAAATATTATAACGAGTTGATCCAGGTACTCCCGAAGTACCCTGTTCATCAGGTCCGTAAGTACTGCTGGAACATTTGTCAGACTAAATGGCATAACTAGAAACTCAAAATACCCATATTGAGTTCCAAAAGAAGTCATCTCAATATTTTCCTCCCGAATTCTCAGTTGATGCTATCCTGAACAAAGATCAATTTTCGAGAAGTATCTTGACCCTTTCAATTGGTCAAATAAATCATCTATCCTCAACAATTGGTACCTGCTCTTAATCGTCATCCAATTTAACTTCTAGCAGTCGATACACATCTTCATTGACTCGTCCTTCTTCTGTACAAATAGTATAGGTGTACTCCCCGGCGATGTGATTACTCGGATGAACCTCTTACTCCACAAATCATTAATTTGCTTCCTTATATTCTCTGTATCTGTAGGAGCCAAATGGTATGGTGTTACATAGATAAGATTCATACAGGAATGAAGTCTATAGAAAACTCTACCTCATGATGTGGTAGTAATCTACTACGATTATCCGGAAACATATCAAGAAAGTTGCGAACAACTGGGGGTAACTTAGGATGTACCGCCACAGCCTAAAAAATAGAATGATTTGCCAAAATAAAACAAAAGGTATCCCTCGCTGATCCCACAAACACATGAAGAATGTCTTGATCACCAACATATCGAATGACCATTCCCTCCTTAGGATATAGTGTAACCCGATGACTGTAACACTCGATTACCGCACGATCGGTCAACAAACAATCCATATCCAAATAACATCGAATCCAGATATATCCGGAACTATCGATCACACTCAAATTCAGCATTGGAACCTCAGAACTATACCCATGCTTAAAGGAGTATAAACTAAAATAGGAGAATCTAAACTCTCTAACTCTAGCCCCAATGATCAAACTATACTTGCGGCGAAAAATGAACGGCATGCCCTAGTATTGAACAGAACATGCATACATGATAAATGCAATAGCAGTATACCTTGGATGATGGATAACTCTACTGAAGTGGCTAGGACTTCTTGAAGTGTATATAAGTGCATTAGTGTAGTTGATGTAGAAGTGGATGTGGCAACCCAATTCCTGCCTCCCTACTGGCCACTACGACCCTATAAAACCGATTGTGCTGGTAACGCAGTACAAGAAGCTTGAGCCTACGCAATCACCCTCAGATACACCTTTTGAGTGTGCCCCCATACCTCCACAGTTGTTACATTTAATAGTAGAGCAATAAGCAACAAGATGCCCCTCTTCCTGACACCTATAACACGTCTTCCAACCCGCATTAGCAGACCCATATCAACTGGTGGAAAACCTTTGTCCCGACTGCCCTGATAAGAATATTGTTCTAACTTCTCAACCCCTTTTCCTAAGACCCTGATTGTGATTCTGTCCCCGAGACTGATGCCCCTGGCCCAGTTCTGAATCCCAATCATTCTTCTTATCATGTGACCACCCCTCCTAAAGATCAATAGCCTCTTGTTCATTAGCCCTCTGTACCACCTCATCATAAGTGGTCAATCTCATTAATGTCATAACCCGACAAATATGAGATCGCAATCCCCTCATAAACTTCTTTACTCTCTTCGCCTCTGTAGGTATATAAGCCTTGGCATATTTTTCCAATACCATAAACTCTATTGAATAGTGCATGATCGTATGAGGGCCCTGAATCAGGTTAAAAAATGCATGTATCTTCCCATCCTGGAAAGTCTGCGAGAAATACCGGTTCAATAAAACATTCTTGAACCTCTCCTATGTAAGCTCTCCAATATTGTTCAACTCCGCGAATCTCTTCCATCACTCAACTGCCTCATCCCGCAAGAAACGTGATGTTGTCCTTGCCATAACTAACTCATATGTAAAACACAACATACGAAAATGGTTGTCCATATTGGACAAACAAGTGTCCGCCCCTTCTACATCTGTACCCCCTCAGAAAATAGGAGTATTGGACCTTCCAATCTCTTTTTGTGCTCGCATAGCTTGAGCCCCGACTGTTTGATTGTTAAGCTGCTAAAATCCCCTTGTCTCGAATGTTTCCTTGGCCACCTGTGATGTTTACTAAGCCATCTATTGGGCCATTATGGTGGCTAGCTACTGCAGGTCTACCAGAGCATGTGCCGGAGCAACCCCAGTTGTTCTTTCCAATGGTGTAAGGGCTACTAGAATCTCCCCTGGACTCCTACTGATGCAACCTCCTCTTTAGGGCAAGCATGTGCTGCATATGGAGGATTAGTTTATTCCCTACCATGACCTTCATGACCACCCCATCTACCATGACCTCCATGTTCTTGTCCTCTACGTCTTCTTTGAACCATCTATAGGATCAAGAAAAATTTTAGATGAGTCAATCACATGTGCGCATTATATAGAATGAGAAGAGCTATATGTAAAAATCCTAAATAACTTATTGTTGGCCTTGTCCACTTTCAGAGATCCGTGTTGGATCTACAGGGCGTCCCATGTCTGTCTAATGTAAAGCTAAGTATCAACATTAGTAACTATAAGTTATTGGGATTTAAATTGTAAAGCATGTATATAAAAGTAATACGACATGGATTGAGGTTTCCTAGACGCCAACCCAACTTTCTAAACACAACTCACTTAAGACTTTGTACCCAACAAACCTATTAACCTATAGCTCCCAAAGTGGTTGTAAATTTTGAGCTTTGATACCTACTGTAACGCCTTGGGTTCTCTGGATAATCCCGAGTACATCAATATCATCCAACTACATCGTAACATCAACATAAAACACAAACCATCATGTTTTATTGAATGAAACTACTCTAAAGAACATTAGATAGTAACTTAAACTGACTTTATTATCATGTTCTCTGGCCTTACAACTTATGTAACAGGTAAAGAAGAACTAATATCATGGCCAATGTTGTAAGACCCCAATATGTATTTTG
>MKEJ01050587.1:0-16931 GCA_001753735.1 Embelia ribes | reverse complement strand
CTTTTATTTCATTCTTTTTACACAGTTTTAATCCACATACACAATCACTTTAATCCTCAGTTTAAGTTCTCATTCCACAAATCACAATTAAGTATTAACATGATAAATGAATACACCCAAACTCAATAACACATAAACACCCAATTTCTATCATCACATTAGGGCATAATAGCACACAAATCATGAACACGAACACGTATAAACTTGAGGTTCTAATCACAATTATGGTAAAGCTAACCGCACCTGAGATTTGGTGCACAACTTTTCGAGAAATTGGACAAAACACACTAATTTCATTGCCACATCGTTACGATTACATGGGTCATATGCTAATCTTTTCCTCTAGATAAAGATTAACAAAAAAAAACTCTTCATAAGTAAGCTTATTATTGTGCCATCCATCAACTTGCAAGATTTACTCCAATTACTGAATATCATGGTGTCTCGTTTTGGAGAGAACCCAAACACTTGCATGACATGCATGAAAAATGCCCACGCTTTCTACTAAAATTGTGATAAATATGTCCTCTATGCATCCTACCACAATCATTTCCCTTCTCGCTTGCACAACAAGAGTCTCTATCATGTCCATTTCCAGGACCCTTGTCAAAAGATCTGCTTCCAAATCCACCATCAAGAGAGCCATTAGTAATCCCAACATCAAGAATGCCACCACAAACATGCCTGTTTTCTCCAACAACTCTATCTCTGTATAAGGATCCACCGTCGCTACTGTTAAGGCCAATGTAAGGAGCATTGTCTCCAAGACCCAAACAAGGAGGGCCATCTGCATCCCCACTATCTCCATTCCTAGCCCCAACATGGCTATCTTCAGGTCCCCTGCTAAGAGGGTTGAGTGTATAGAATGGCACTATTAGGCTCTGAATACAATTATTGTTTCCAAAATCCAGACCAACTCCGCTACCCATGCCAACAGGGTCCCGATTGCCTCTGGAACCCTGACCGCCATCATTGCCTCCAGAATTCCCACTACCATCCTTGCTTATAGGCCCCTCACCACCATCAATGCCTCTAAGGCCTCTATCACCTATACTAGTACAAAAAATACTTTCTATGTCAGGATTTAACATCGATTAATTGCCGAAAATGATGTGGTGGCATTTTTTAAAATAAAGGCAGCACTTTTAACGTCGGTTCGATGTGTAACTGATGTGGAAAACATTTAACATCGGTTGTTATTTTAACTGATGTCTAAAGTTAACACATTTAAATGTGCTACTTCGTGTCCTCGGCCTCTACCATCTGCACCATGTATGCGGTCTCTACCCCCAACACCACCTCACTACCTGCATGACCATCATAATCTCCACCTTCTCCTTGCACTAAGACAACATCGTTTCCCTCGTTACTATAATTTACTATGTAGTATGCCCTTACCATTTCCTAAAAGAAATCAAGGATACATTGGACGACAAACATTAAGAAACATACCAATGCCACTCCCGTTGTCAAAATATTTTTGCCCTTATTCTCCTTATGCATGGACGCATTCATAGAAATTTGGGCAAAGAGGCTGGGAATTGATAAATCAAAAGTAGGGGATATCACTTTGAAGAACGCAAGGGTGTACATTGACAATGAGATATACATCCAACAAAGTGTTCTTGGCTTCTAATGTGCTCTAAAATCTTAAAGCTAGCCTACACCCCTCCAAAATTGAACATTGCCTTTGCAATTGAATGAACTATTTACGCTTGATTTTCACCTTTAGGAAACGCTCAGTTAATGTCAATATAAGTAGAGCATCATACTAAACACAAGGATGATAATCAAAACCACTATATATCCTAGATCACTTTGAAACTTATGATATGTGAAGCTTATAGAGAATATAGCAAAGGAAAAGAAATATACATATATCCCACACATCCTAGGAATCTCAACATAGCTGACTGAGTTCGAAAACCAAACATAATGAACATTGGTGACCAATAGCCCCCATTATCATCTATTTGATCTCTAAATCCTTCTAGAACTCCTAGAAATAAGAATATCAAGAAGCGCGCAAACACCCAAAATTTCAATCCTGGATGATCCTTATTTTCTTTGACAAAAGACTCGTTTATTGCAAGCTGTGCAAGCAAACTAGGAATAGAGAAGTCAATACAACTTTGAACAGTGCAAGTGAAAATCTCGACCCCGAAATATAAGTCCAGCAGACCCTTGGAGTGTGATCATGGATTTTACTCAAAATATTAAAATACTCATAAACCCCTAAAAAGTCACATAATAGCTGCTTGAAAACGCTTGCACCTAAATTTCATTTCTGGAAGAAAACCAAAGATTAACAACACAAATAGCATAACTGCAACCAAAGCCATGAAAAGAAGCACCAGAACAAATCCAATGCCCTTGGGGGATTTGAGATTGACACCATGACATTTCATTGTGATAAAGTACCCAATCGTGAAAAGTAGGCACAAAATTGTCCAGCAAGTCCTACGAGGTCGTAAAACTAGGGTAAAAGGCCGCAAGTCAAATAGAGCATTCATGTGGACCCAGACATTCCCATCTACTTGCTACTGTTGTGCTCCAATCATTACTCCTCCTATGTTTTGTAAGGATGTTGTTGAAAATAAACTTGATTTGGATAAACAAATTATTTTGGGCCTAATTAGTTATTGTGTTGTTGTAATGTTTGGACTTAAAAATGAAATGTGCTAGAAAAGTAAGAAAACATGTAAGGCCCAAAATAATTAGGTCATTTCTAGAATTAGATATTTAGGTGGAGAATTCTAGAGAGTTTCAAAAATTAGATATTGTTCTAGAATAACTCTACAAAATGTTTAGCAAAATAAATATCTAGATATTTTTATTAGAGTATTATAGTGTGTCAATATGGATAATTAGATTCAATAAATCTCCACCATCCATTGTGAATATGGACTAGTATAAATAGGTGTCAATTGTATCATTTGTAACCAAGCAAATTCATCCAATCTTGTATAAGCCAAAAAAGTTCAAATAATAAAATTATCAAGGTCTATCTTGTTCAATAATTTACTTATCTACTATTGCAATACAAAAAGGTCATGAATTTCAAGTTAACAAACAACCGATTTCGGCTTATAATATAACATAGATGGAGAAATTTTGAAAGCGTGAGTCAAAAATTAGGTTTAAAAAATAATAATAATTGTATAAAAATTTGCAATAGTTTAGACAGTGCCCACGACTTCTACCACTATCGCTGCATCCACCCCTCCATGGTCATCTCCGCCTTCACCTTGTAACCCAATATTACTAAATCATTCCCAATAAATATCAAGGAAAGCTTGAACTGCGAATATAAGAAAATACACAATCGCTACTCCCCAGTCAATGATAGTCTCTTATTATCGTCGTACATAGACTCATTCATAGCAATTTGAGCAAAGAGGCTAACGATTGAGAAGTCGAATGGTATAAATTGATAATGAGATATAACTCCAACAAAACCCATCTTATGCCTAAATTTTATCTCCCTCAAACACTTATGAACAATAGGATTGAAGTGAACACAAACATCAAAATCGGTAGTAACCACTCTAGAATATGATCTGATTCAAGGTCAAATTTATGATATAGATAGCTAACCATGAACATAGGAAAGAGGAGATATATATCCAACAAAACCTATGAAACCTTAAGCCATCGCACTGTGCTCGAGAATCTAAGATAATGAAGGTGGGGGTGAACACCATCAACATCTCCATCATCGTATACAAACTTGGACCTCAACCATTTCCAATTAATATCAAATTTTTCTTGGAAAAAATATCAAAAACCATGCAGTACCTACCCCAACTGTCAATGCTATACCACCCACATTACCTAGCCCAACTATCAATGCTATACCACCCACATTCTTTTTCATTAAAGACTTATTCATAGCAATCTGCACAAGGAAGTGAGAAGTTGAACATTAGGAATATGAATTTGAACAACCAAAGTGTAAACCCCAAAACATACATCCAACAAACCGCAGGAGTATGATTACGAATACTGCTCAGGATATGGGAACCCCCAAAAACCCCTACGAAATCACACGATGCTTTCACAATTGCTTGAACTTTTTGTGCCTAGATTTCAACTCTGGAACCACAACAAAATCTATCACTAACAAACAGACTAATATAAATGCAACCACTACCATAGAAAGAAGAGCCGCAAAAAACCATTGTTTCATGCTATTCGTATAGAAAATAACTAAATACATGAATTCGTTTTACAATAAATTTTATATATATATATTGTACGGAATGGCTATGTTTTGACAATAAATTATTATAAAGTGAGAAAAAAATATTATAACTAATTTTAAAGTAAAAATACACGTAGTAATTTGTCATTAATTTATAGGAATTTATCCTGAAATCACAATAATTCTAATACATTGCAATGAAAAAAAATTCCTGTTTGGAGAGAACTTCCCTCCATATGATGAAGTGTATTTTTAAATGTGCTGACTATTTCATAAGTGTATTTCATATTTGTATCTTTTGGTTATAAAGGTAACTTTTCTTGATCTTTTGGTTCATAACCTGAAAACATGTTTGCAAACTTGTTCATAGTTGTTGTCGAAATTTTTTGCAAAAATATTTTATAAATAGAGAACTGAATAAATATTTTACATTCATTAGAAATTTTCTCCAGTGGAAAACAAATATTACATAAATTGATTATGTCATATAATTTATATGTTTACATGTTCGTTTTAATGCTTGCTGATATCAATTAGTTTGGAAATCCTTGTACTAGATGTAAAATTTCTTATACACTGTAGGTGTTTGTTTAAATGTCTAAAAGATATCACATTGTCAATTGTCATACATTTACATGCTAGGAAATTTTTATCCATGCAGAGTTTATTTGTAATGTTTGCTACTATTTTTGTCCTCTGGATTCCATTTTTTTGTTCTTCTAATGCGCTTATGCTGCATGCATATTTTGGCTGAATTTGCAAATGTTTACAGTAAATCATTAAAAGGTTCACCATCGACAAACCGTTTTATGGGTGATTCAATAGGGAACTATTTTGTCATTCAATATATTTGAAGTTTTTTTTTATACATTGATGGTTTCATACTAAGCTAAGATACAAACATGCTTTTTGAGAAATTGAAGTACGGAATTTCTGAGTAGGACCGTCCTCTGTATGTTATGAAATGAAAACAAGGCTAAAAGAGTGTGTATATCTTTTTGTGTGTTTATAACATTAATCTTTTTGGTCAAATATCATGAGCTCTGTATATATTAATTGGCATGTCAATTTTAATTCCTTTTTTGTGCATTGTAGCTGAAATCGGTTTGAATCCAATCAAAAAACCAACCTTGTTCAAGGAACGGGGCTCTGCCTTTTCAGGGTATTTCTTATGAAGCTCCTATGAAATGGTTGAAGAGGTTAGCTACCTAAATTTTTTTATTGATGTGTGGTAGTATGAGAAATTGACATATGGTAAGGACTAAGGAAACTGATTAACAACCTCATAGTTGAATATGAAAGGTTTTATTTAAGGAAATACACAAGCTCGGGTTCACTAGCTGTCTCATGCAAAGAATAAATTATGGTGGGGGTTATCAAAAGAGTGGAAAACAAAAGGGCAAAAAAATCAAATCTTTGGATGATGTTGTGAATTTCTTGTTCAAAATTTGGCAGTGTTAGCAAGGAATGCCGAACAATAAGTATAAGATGACACCAACTAAGGTAGCCTCCTGAATTGTTAACCTTTGGTATATATAGTAATGTTAAGAACAAATGAACTTAAATGTGTATGATCCGGTAATTGACGCGACATATTTGAAGTGTTTATAGCGATTTGATTAAGTATTGTGATTTAGTATTTTAAAGAATAGGACGACCTTAGACATGGAAGATTTCTTGAACATAGATTTTGTAGGGGCTGAGTTGAGCTGGACCAAACTAGGAATTTAGATTGTTCTGAACTTCGAGGACGAAGTTCTCATTACGTGTGGAGAGTTGTAAGGGGTCGAAACTTGTGAACAATCTATAACAGGATAAAAATCCACTGTTTTGTCAAATAGTCGACCGACACATAAACAGTCGACCGGTTCACAAAATCAGTAGACTAATGTATGTCATCATTGATGTTTATTTGTCATATAGGATAGGACCAAGACTTCTTGGCATGACCCATTTTGCGAAGAAAAATGGAAGTCAAGATCCAACTCGAAATTATATCTTTACCTACTTGTATTATGTTTGTGGAACTTATATCAATGAAGTAGTGACCTAGGTTTATGTTTATGGTTTTAACTGAATATTTATTTTCTGTTTATTTATCAGGGTTTCAAATTGGCCGAATCAAAATCTGTGCAGATCCACACCAAGTTGGCATGCCATCTCAGCAAATAAGTCCCCTGGGTGTTGTTTTTCTATTTACCCAATTCTAGGCTTCTAAACTACCCACCTTAGTAGAGATGCATTTGCTACAGTGAGTAGTTTTTGAAAAAACATTGTTGGTTTGGGATTGCTTATTCTTTTGGACTTTTTTTTTAATCTAATGTGATACAAGAGTAAATAATACTGTTTTATATAGTCTTTTTCACGTCATTAATTATTGTAATTCGTTACTTGCGAATTCTGGCCTTAATAATGTTGCTTGTTTAGAAGGAAAAAAAAAAGGCAAGAATTTTAGTTTGTTTATGTACAATAGTAAATTTCAAATGTTTTCAAATTTTCACTATTTTGTTTGTGTCAGGATGCAACATGTCGACTGGGCACAAAGAAGAGCTTCAGGGTGGTTGCAACATGCCGACTGGGCACAAAGAAGAGTTTCAGGGTGGTTGAGTCAATTGAAAGGGCAGTGAAAACTGATTTCAATCTAACAGTAAATTAGTTCAGTTTAGAGTTAAGAACATTTTAACTACTGTGTTAGCAACCAATGAATGTATGCACTATCCGTTCCAAAATCCATGTCAAAAGACTTTTAAAATGGAATTTGAAACGAATCTGACGTTTCCGTTATTTGGGCCGTAAAAAATTATCTAACAGGGAAAAAGTTCCTTTAAAACGGAACAATATCTGTTTCAAAATTTGAAACGGATCTGTTTCAAAGGATACAGATCCGTTTCAAAATATTTGCTTCAATATCCATTTCAATAATTAATTAAATAGTATATACTTATATTTTAAAATTTAACCCGTTTCAATTTTATATATTAGATAATTGAAAAATGTTTATAAGTAATTTCCATTTCAATATCCGTTTCAAACTAATATAAATTAATATTAAAAAAGATATCTTTCTCAATATCAGTTTCAAAGAATCAGATTTTTTCTAAAGAAAAATAAAAAAATCCACAAATATAAAAATAAAAACATTCCAACAAAGGTCGGGTGGGGGGTCAAGTGGGCAGGTGCAAGGACCCGAGCCAAAGGGCAAGGACCCGAGCCAAAGGGGAAGGAGATCGAGGTTGACATTTTGATTGACGGAAGGGGAACTATGCTATATGGGTAAATGTTACTTCACCCCTCTTATATTTGTTAGATAATGTATGAGATTAGAGCTCATGAAAACTAACAATTTTGAATCATTTTTATGTGGAGTACATATATTATTTTTTTCCCCTTCTTGGGTGGTTTTTAAAGCTCGTAATGAGAGTTATGAAACGATATATTACATTATCAATACCATAAAACTGTGTGAATAAAAATTAGTTTCATAGTGAGGTGTTAAAAGGGGATAGGGTAAGATGCTAAATCTTATGGAAATTATCCCACATCGACTAGACACAGAGTCTTCTTATATTATATATATACAATAACATGTGTTACTAGTCGATGTGAGAATTATCCCACATCCACATGTGCTACTAGGCCGAGCAAGGCTGGGGCCTGGGCTTGGTAGCTGGTTACGCATAGCGTGTTAGACGCATCCTTGTCCTTATCCGGTCATGGGATCAGGTCAAGGTCAGGGTCAGAGTCAAGATCCGAGGTTCAGGCTCGTTTGGGTGCGCATGTATGGTTCGGACCAAATATTTTAATTAAATATTTTTAAAAATTATGAAAAGACCCCAAAAGTTTCAGGAGTTGCAAAAAAGTATAGATACCCCTTGGATTTTCTGAGTGTCTTCAATTCTATAATTTTTCCACTACATGAGGTTACAAGTCAATTATTATGTCACACTAATGGTGACTTTATGGCTGAAGTAATACCCCATTTGCATGGCTATTAAAAGGGTTGCTCTTCAGCCAATTTTTATGATTCTAAAAATTCACATCACTTGCACCTTTTGCACCTTTGCACCAACCACAGTCATATGGTTAGAGAAGGTACTACACCAAAAAAGCTCGACCAGACGCCTAGATTGCATCTTCCATCAGGGCATAGTGAGCAGGCGTTGTACATTGGGAGTCCATTTACAGTTCAGGCCAGAAGTAACTCGGGTGGCAGGTAAATTGGATTTAAGGGGATATAGTAAAACTGTGGTCTCATCAAGTATACAGTGTTTATTTAAATCTCAATATTTCATGTGTAACAGTATTATAAAAAAAGAATATAAATTTCAATTTAGTACAATTATTTAATATTAAATTTATGTTATTTCCAATTTATTATTTTTAATTAATTATATTATTATTATTCAGAAATTTTTTTAACAATAAATTTAACATTAGAACGTAGAAGGGACATTTTTAGCTTTAAGGGTAACTTACACTTTTCTTCCATGAGTTTTTGACAATTTCAGAGTACCCTCTAAAGTTTCGAAATTATATTATCCCCCATAAAGTTCATATGTTCATTGCTCTTTAACCACCAAGTTTTTAGGTGCGAAGTGTAAGGCAGCTTAAATGTCCCAAATAACCTATAAAATTTTTAAAATGTCTTTGACTAGCACCCGTATTCGAGCTTGTAATTTAAAAATATATATAGATTGTATAATTATTATACATAAATGAAAAAAATTCCAAAATTTATGATCGTCTTTCTCTAATTTTCCCAATTATCAGTTTCAAAATTAATAGAATAACACGAAAAAATAAGGGTTCATATGCTCTTTCCATGTGTAAGTCAAACTTTTATTTTGTTTTGTAAGAAAAATATAATTTCAAATAACCTAGTGGATATTTTGAAGTGTTAAAAAACCTCATGGGAAAAAGTGTAATCTACTCTTAGCTTAATTTGTGATACACTCACACTTTACAAGTGTTATTTACATAACAAATCTTGATCAATGCCAACTCATCTTGATTATACTTGTAAAGTTCGCAAGTTTAATATTTATTTTTGTCAATTATATTAAAATCTTCATCCGCCAGTGTAAACATGACTAAAAGAATAACAAGAATAAACTCGAATTAAAATGTCTTATAACGATTTACTAGCAAAGCAAGCATTCAGGGACCAAAAGATTCTTTCTACCAAAAAATAAAAAATAATATTATAATTGTCAATCAAAGTGACGCTTCTTGAGTAGGTGTTATTTTTTCAAGATTACAAGATCTTATTAACCAAAGTCTTATATTAGGAATAACAAAAACAGCCAAATTTGCATGAAAATTATAGTTTGGTACCCACGGATGGAGAATAATTCCTTAACTAAAGGGAAATAATTGATGCTGTCAATATGTAGGAATCGAAAATTTAAAATATAAAATAGGGATTGTGAATAAAAAATTAAGGTTCTGGCCCCTCCAATAATTAGAGAATTTTGTTGGTGTACGGCAATTTATTTATTTTTCATTACACTCGCTATAGTACACATATTTTGATCTGCCGAGTATTAGAAATCCTGACAAATCTTATTCCCTTTGGAAACGTTTTATAAGTAACAGGTCACTTTCATATTTTGGAATATTAAAAAATTTTATCATTTTATTTTCTGATATAAAACTATTATCTATCTAACTCTACTCTAAAAATACAAATTCTCCTAATATTTAATCATTTTTCACTTTCCAAATTACTTCCACTCAATCTATTACAGAGTTCAACTATATAATATCATATTTGTAAATTTTAAAAAACCATCTTAATCTATTAATTAATATATCATAACCTTATTGATAAATTTTAATATATCTATTTATTTATTCTTAACCTGCCCATAGACCTAATAACTATCTATGTGTCAAACCTCTCTCTAAATCCGATATCAATTCAGTCAAGCAATTATACTAAGGAGCATCGAGTAGTACCTCCAGCCAAGTCATGTCCAATCCAATTAACAAACTTATGTGGATTTGCAACTTGATAGAATACATGTTGAAATAAGTAATTGATATTTGATTTTGTAAGTTTAGAATTTAAATTCAATATATAAATTTTGAATGAAGTTATATACCCTATTTTCTATTTTGATTCATTGATGTAGATATTTGATTGTATAATAGTTAAATTTCACAAAGACAAAATCAAAACAATTGTCAAGGATAAGATCATAAAGTGTACATCCTATAATAATTTTTGGTAAATTATATTTTATAAAGGGAACAAACTTACACGGGTAGATGTTAGAATAAAAATTTATGTTTATAATATAATATAGTCCATTATTTAAAAATGAATGCACAAATCATATGTTTTTTATTTTGATGTAAATATCTATTTGTAACATTGAGAGGTATTGGATGATCTCGTGATATAATGATTGCAAAGGATGTTGGGTTTTAACTTATTAATAGTTCAGTTCAAATTTTTTCATTGATAAATAATTAGGTACTAATTATGAAACTTTTGTGAAAACTCTTATCTTTGATATTTTATCGGATACTTACAACTGAGTTCTATTATTAAAATGTTCAATGACATAAGTTAATTTCTTCTCTCCCTTAATGGTATTAGTTTTATTTTATCTATAGCACAAAATCATGAATTGTAAAGTAAAAAACTTTTAATATAGTCATTGTATTTAGAAGTGGTTTAATGAATAAACAATTATGTGAAAAAATATGATTGTCACATTATAATTGTCAATAAATTAAATTGCACTCAAAGTATCAAAGAGAAAATTGTAATGTTTCAACGACTAAGTTACGTACATTCGCAACTGTGCACGTCCGCTAGTAAAATTAAATGAATAACCTTTATTTTGTCTCATAACTACTATAGACAACGAATAAGAATTAAAACAACTCTATTTCTGTACTCAAATTCATAAGGTAAATTGATATACTATTATATCTAACATCCACTACTCGATATCAAAATGCAATTACTCCTAGCCTAAGTCATGACCAAGTTACACCGCCATGATCTTGAGAAAGAGAAAACTTGAAGCTCAATGAAGAACAATTCCTAATTCTCAAGAGTTAGATTCATGAAACCTCTAACCAGTAATCACATAATATAACAATAAACACAGAACTAAACTATCTATGTCGGCCAATAGAATGAAGGTGGATTCCACTAAATATGTTGTATCTATCCATTTACATCTCAGTGTAGCGAGGATACAAAGGGAGAAATCGATCCAATTGGACGGAAAAACATGTTAATCGGCCAAAATTCGCCAGTTAGAAAAAATGGATAGCGAGAGAAGGGATTAGGCATAAAGCTCGAAAGTCATACACCCTATTCTCTTAACTAGTTGCTGACAATACGGTGGCATCCACAAGCGCTGACCAAGAGGCGACAAAAATTGATCTGCAAGTGGCATCTATGGTCACCGATCCATAGCGGCTAAGGGTTCGAGACGAGGGATGAGAGAGATTGAGTCATAGATCGGAGCGGGAATAGGGAGACTAGATGGAGTCCATTCTTACCGGATTGGCTCAAGTCCAGCCAAAATACTACCGAATCGTATTTTATATTTTATTCAAAATTTATAAGTACTTTTTTGTATTGTCCAAAACTTTATTTCGGCCAACGTTGTTATTAGTAGACGGATGAAGTTATGATTAAAAATAGGTATAATTATCATTAGTTTTGGATCTATTAGGAATTAGAAAAGCAACCAAATCTGCTTGAAAAATTCTAGTTTGATACTCTCGGATGAAATAATTCAATAATTAAATCGACATGATTGATGATGTCAGCATGTATGAATGACCCAAAGAATATTAAAAATATTAAATAGGGAGGTGAAAAGAAAATTCAATAATTAGAGGTTTTTTTGTTGTTATCTTATTTATTTAGTTTTGTAACACTCGTAATTGAACACAAAGTTTTGGAACTGTCAACCATTAGAAATCATATCAAACCTTATTACAAGTTATTTATTTAGTCTCTGCCTGTAGCTGACATTCAAAGAACATAAGTGTGGAAGGTGTGAATGGAATGATAGAATGAAAACCGCCGAGAAAATCCTTGAATACCCTTAAGTTAACCCCTCCGCGTTAAACGTGAATAACCCCCTTCTCACTCCTTACTTGAATATCAACCGAAACTTAAGAACTTGAAGATTGGAAGTGTTAAGTAGGAAACCAAGTCTTATATATAGTGTAGATGCTCATCAAAGTGACGTGTAAACAAAGGAGCTAAACAAAAAAACTAAGTGTCTTAAGTTATCTAAGAAAACATAACTTAGAAAAGAGAGGAAAAAAAATTTAAGTGGGTTAAGGCACTCTATTGACTGGCCACTTATGGGTATTTATACCTATATTGGCATCATATATCTACTTATTTATGTATATATGACTTAATGACTAAGTTTGCCAACTTATTACTAATACACCAATTAAACCCTTCCACCTTTACTTTAAACCAAAACTTTTGAATTCAAACTAATTATGTTCATATTACAATGTGGCAAAATGTAACACATTTGCTCTATCTAATACGGTCAATATAGCACTATAAAGTCCATGTTTTTAACTCATTGTATTAAGTGTGAATGTCTTAGCCAATAAAGTGCTACTATTTAGCCCTTAGCCATTTTCTTTGATTCTTATCTCCTTATATTCATATTCTAATATTCTAACAAGTGTATGTATGCATTTAATGATCACATATATAAAATTTGAAGCCATATTATCCGGTCATTAGAAGCCTAAATTTCCCATGTTTATATATATATATATTTTCTAGTTATCAAGTTCTATCCAATAGCATGAAACCACTTAACATAGAGCTATTATTTTTTACTTAACCTTCTTATGTTGGCTCCCTAACATGTGTACCTATTTATCTAATGCTCATATTTATTATTTAGTGGCCTTATAAGACCCGACCATTATGGCCATAAATTACTTTTGCATACTGGGAAGTTTTAATTTTATATAATTACAACCAATCATATTTTAACAAATTGGTTGCTTAATCATCACAAATTGTTAATGAAACTATGCACCTCATTCATTCTAATTTTCCTAACAAAGAAACATTTACAGACATATGTCATATATATATATATATAATATGTCAACCAAGAATTAGGATTTAACTGGAAATATACTAATTAAATTCAACTGGGTCCAATAAGAATTATGTGAACATTCCTAACTTATATCAAATGTTTCCAAATTTGATATGCTAATAATCGTAAAGCCCAAATTTCATTAAGTCAAATCACATCACGCATCCTCAAATAAGCTCAAATATTCACAACTAACCACAATCATAAATACTTACCTTCAATATATATAAATGAATTCGTAAGTATAACCCATAACCAACAAAATTACTAAATTATTCTAACTAAACCGAATACTCTAAAACTTCTGAATATAACCTCAAAATTTCTACCAACTGTCATGTTACAATACGAGTTTCGAACCAATTCTTTTTATCCCCATCGTAAGTCTGCAAAAGATTCAGCTATTCTTGTGTAGTCTTGATAATTCTTGAGATAAAATTAATCGTACAATGTGTACAATTATTAATTTATTTTGCAAAAATTTTCCTTCGCATTTTTTCGGGGTGTTACAATCTGCCCTCCTGACCCCACTACAACTCCGGTAGAGCCTATGTTCGATTCAAATGGAGTTTTCTTGCTCTAGTAATAGCTCAGTCCCCTCCAACTGGTTCTATCGAGGGTTTTTCCGATGCAAGATCCCCACCTGAGAGTCATCCTACCCATACCATCGTTGAACCGAGACCCCTACTCGAGAGTCATCCTATCTAGGCCCAACCATACCCACGTTCATTGTGCCCCAAACGTACCACAGAAATACCTAGCCACCTTATTGACTTTGATTACCATACCTTGCCTTCCGATTCGAGCGCGCTCACTGTTGTCTCATCTGCGGCATCTAGCATGGTATATCCTATTTCTGGCTTCATTTCTTATTTTCGTTTCTCTCCTTCTCATATTGCACTACTTAATTCTGCTAATCATATTTCTTATCCTACTACTTATAGTATTGTTGTGTGATATTCCCATTTTAGGGAGGCCATAGAGTCCGAGTTTCATGCCCTTGAAGCAAATTGGACTTGGACATTGGTACCCTTACTCCCGGGTAAAAAACTGATTGGTTGTGAGTGAGTTTACAAGACCAAGTTGGACGTTGATAGTTCAGTCGAGCACTATAAGGCTCGTTTGGTATACTCAGATCAAAGGCCTTGACTTTCATGATACTTTTACGCCCATGGCCAAGTTGGCCACCGTTTGTTGTTTATTATTTGTTGCGGTTGCCTACAAATGGGAATTACATCAGTGGGATGTTCACAACGCGTTTCTTCATGGTGATCTTGACGATGAGGTATACATGTCATTACCACCAGGTTATTCAGGTCAGAGGGAAACACGTATTTGTCGGTTGCACAAATCACCTATGGCCTCAAGCAGGCTTATCGGAATTGGTACTTGAAGCTTTCTTTTGTCTTACTTTTAGCAAGTTACCGCCAATCTTAGTCAGATCTTTTTTTACGCGCATTGTGGGTTCTTCTTTCACTGCTATACTAGTTTATGTTGATGATATTATTATAGCGGGAAACAACCCAAACAGTATTGTTACTATTAAGCAGCTTTTGGAAGATCTCTTCCACATTAAAAATTTGGGTAAGTTGAAGTAATTTTTGAGTTTGGAGGTTGCACGTTCTTTTGATGGAATATTTCTTTCTCAACAAAAATATGCTCCAGACATTCTTACTGATTCCGGACAGGCCTTCTGCTTTTCCGATGGAGCAGAGCTTAAGTTTACGTCCTGATATTGGCACGCCACTTTTTAACCCTGGCATTTACCATTATCTCATAGGTCACCTTATTTACTTGTTGATTATTCGGCCATAAATTTCTTTTGTCGTCAGCTGTCTTAGTTAATTTATGCAACGACCTAATGATATTCACCTCCAGGATGTCTATCGGATTTTGTGCTACATTATAGGTACTCCAGGACATGATATTTTCTTTTTATCCACTTCTAAATCTTCAGCTTGCTGCTTACATCGACTCAAATTGGGCCAGTTGTCCTACCATACATCATTATACTACTAGTTTTTTTATAACTTTGGGTACCAGCCCTATTTCTTGGCGTCCTAAAAAGCAGGATGTTGTTTCTCATTCTAATGCTAAGGCTGAGTACTGTGCTATAGCTACTATGACTTGTGAGCTACTCACTGCTCTTCTATGTGATTTGGGTGTTTCTTCTTCTCATCCTATACAACTTTTTTGTGATAACCAGTAGACTATCACCTCGTGCGTAACAAATTTCGTGCTAGTCTTATTTTGCCTGCCTACACTTATGTGCACTCTCAGCTAGCCAACATCTTCACCAAGCCTTGGGGACGGGATCTTCATCAACAATTTTCGCGCAAGTTGAGCATTATGGATCTATATGCTCCAACTTGAGCAAGAGTATTGAGTTTTATAATATTTGTGTCATATATTATATTTTTAGGGTAGTTGCATTTACATTTATTTACAATTTAGTCCTTGTGAGTCTTGTATATAAACTTGCTTCGTATTCATTATTCAATGAATGCTATTATTATTCCCTTATTATTTTGTGACACTTACCGACTCTAGTTGTGTAGATAGATATGATGAGGCTTAATTAGTCAATTGAGAGTGAAATATATATGTTTATGTGTAGGTGATTCATTTCTGTTGGTGTTCGGAGAGGGGAAATACAAGGGTTTTGCTTCGGTGTCTTTTTGAGAAATTTTCTATGCACAATCACATGTGCAGTTATAATTTACTGTATTTGTGGTTAGAACCATGAGTTTTTGTGTGATTGTGTTCATGAGTTGATCTTGTGTGCTTTTGTGCCCTAATGTCTGATAGATGGTTTCATACTATTATGAGTAATATAAATTGAGTTCAGTTGCATTTGAATATGAAACATAACAAGAATAAGTGAATTGAGCAAATAAATTGAGTTATACGATTAGATGGTGCGAGGACTAGCCCTCTAAACAGAAAAGAGATATATTTAGGGTGCGATGATCGACCTTAAATTGTTGGTGCATAAGAGGGCGCAAGAACTAACCCTCTAAATATTTACACGCAAAATCACAGGAAAGACATAACCCGTGAGATTTATAATAAGATAATATTTTTATGAAAAATTAATTTCTACGAAAAAAATATGCATTCTGCTCATCGCGCAGACAACACGCTAATTTAATAAAACTATTAAAATTAATAAGAGGCAATAAAGAACATAATATATGTATTCTGCGCATCACGCAAACTACACGCTAGTAATAAATAAAATGCATTCACCAGCTCTTTGTATTTTTCAAATTGCCGACTTGAGATGCAACGTGTTCATCACTTAAAAATAAAACCCTTTATTATCTTAATTCCAGGCCATTTCATTACGTCATATTTTCAAGGACATCAGAAAAAGACACAAACCAAAAATAAATAGCAAGTGCCAGCACCTATGAATGGAGTCCAGCATTATAGGCAAACTTGGAGAAACTCACTTGCGTATTCATATGTATAAATTCACTAGTTTTTATAAATTTCATATGGTCGATTTGAGATGTAAAATGCTCATCACTTCGAAACATAACCCATTGTTGGAAAATATATGGTTTTCCATATGCATTCATGAGAATTGAGCTCATGAAAGGTACCAA